>ML663567.1:11500925-11604242 GCA_007570785.1 Antilocapra americana | reverse complement strand
CTCATTGTGGTTTTGATTTGCATTTCTCTGATAATGAGTGATGTTGAGCATCTTTTCATGTGTTTGTTAGCCATTTTTATGTCTTCTTTGGAGAAACGTCTGTTCAATTCTTTGGCCCACTTTTTGATTGGGTCGTTTATTTTCCTAGAATGGAGCTGCAGGAGTTGCTTGTATATTTTTGAGATTAATTGTTTGTCCGTTGCTTCATTGGCTATTATTTTCTCCCATTCTGAAGGCTGTCTTTTCATCTTGCTTATAGTTTCCTTTGCAATGCAGAAGCTTTTAATTTTAATTAGGTCCCATTTGTTTATTCGTGCTTTTATTTCCAGTATTCTGGGAGGTGGGTCATGTAGGATCCTGCTTTGGTTGATGTCAAGAGAGTGTTTTCCCAATGTTATCCTCTAGGAGTTTTATAGTTTCTGGTCTTATGCTTAGATCTTTGATCCATTTTGAATTTATCTTTGTGTATGGTGTTAGAAAGTGTTCTAGTTTCATTCTTTTACAAGTGGCTGTCCAGTTTTCCCAGCACCACTTGTTAAAGAGGTTGTCTTTTCTCCATTGTATATTCTTGCCTCCTTTGTCAAAGATAAGGTGTCCATAGATGCGTGGATTTATCTCTGGGCTATCTATTTTGTTCCATTGATCTATATTTCTGTCTTTGTGCCAGTACCATACTGTCTTAATGACTGTGGATTTGTACTATAGCCTAAAGTCAGGTAGGTTGATTTCTCCAGTTCCATTCTTCTTTCTCAAGATTGCTTTGGCTATACGAGGTTTTTTGTATTTCCATACAAATTGTGAAATTATTTGTTCTAGTTCTCTGAAAAAGACCTCTGGTAGCTTGATAGGAATTGCATTGAATCTATAGATTGCTTTGGGTAGTATACTCATTTTCACTATATTGATTCTTCCAATCCACGAACACGGCACATTTCTCCATCTGTTTGTGTCCTCCTTGATTTCTTTCATCAGTGTTCTATAGTTTTCTATATACAAGTCTTTTGATTCTTTAGGTAGAAATACTCCTAAGTATTTTATTCTTTTTGTTTCGATGGTGAATGGGATTGTTTCCTTAATTTCTCTTTCTGATTTCTCACTGTTAGTGTATAGGAATGCCAGGGATTTCTGTGTGTTGATTTTGTATCCTGAAACTTTGCTATATTCACTGATTAGCTCTAGTAATTTTCTCGTAGAGTCTTTAGGGTTTTCAATATAGAGGATCATGTCATCTGCAAACAGAGAGAGTTTTACTTCTTCTTTTCCAATCTGGATTCCTTTGATTTATTTATCTGCTCTGATTGCTGTGGCCAAAACTTCCAAAACTATGTCGAAAAGTAGTGGTGAGAGTGGGCACCCTTGTCTTGTTCCTGACTTCAGGGGGAATGATTTCAGTTTTTCACCATTGAGGATAATGTTTACTGTGGGTTTGTCATATATAGCTTTTATTATGTTGAGGAATGTTCCTTCTATTCCTGCTTTTTGGAGGGTTTTTATCATAAATGGATGTTGAATTTTGTCAAAGGCTTTCTCTGCATCTATTGAGATAATCATGTGATTTTTATTTTTTAATTTGTTAATGTGGTGTATTACATTGATCGATTTACGAATATTGAAGAATCCTTGCATCCCTGGGATAAAGCCTACTTGATCATGATGTATGATCTTTTTGATGTGTTGTTGGATTCTATTTGCTAGAATTTTGTTGAGGATTTTTGCGTCTAAGTTCATCAGTGATATTGGCCTGTAGTTTTCTTTTTTTGTGGCATCTTTGCCAGGTTTTGGAATTAGGGTGATGGAGGCCTCATAGAATGAGTTTGGAAGTTTACCTTCGTCTGCAATTTTCTGGAAGAGTTTGAGTAGAATAGGTGTTAGCTCTTCTCTAAATTTTTGGTAGAATTCGGCTGTGAAGCCATCTGGACCTGGGCTTTTGTTTTTTGGAAGATTTCTGATTACGGTTTCAATTTCTGTGCTAGTGATGGGTCTATTAAGATTATCTATCTCTTCCTGGTTTAGTCTTGGAAAGTTGTACTTTTCTAGGAATCTGTCCATTTCATCCAGGTTGTCCAGTTTATTTGCATATAGCTGCTGATAATAGTCTCTTATGATCCTTTGTATTTCTGTGTTTTCTGTTGTGATCTCTCCGTTTTCTTTTCTAATTCTATTGATTTGGTTCTTCTCCCTTTGTTTCTTGATGAGTCTGACTAATGGTTTGTCAATTTTATTTATCTTCTCAAAGAACCAACTTTTGGATTGGCTGATTTTTGCTATGGTCTCTTTTGTTTGCTTTGCGTTTATTTCTGCCCTGATCTTTAAGATTTCTTTCCTTCTACTAGACCTGGGCTTCTGCATTTCTTCCATTTCTAGTTGCTTTAGGTGTAAAGTAAGGTTATTTATTTGATTTTTTTCTTGTTTCCTGAGGTGAGCTTGAATTGCTATGAACCTTCCCCTTAGCACTGCTTTCACAGTGTCCCATAGGTTTTGGGCTGTTGTGTTTTCATTTTCATTCGTTTCCATGCATAACTGAATTTCATTTTTGATTTCTTCTGTGATTTGTTGGTTATTGAGCAGTGTGTTGTTGAGCCTCCATATGTTGGAGGTTTTGAATGGTTTTCTCCTGTAATTGATATCTAATCTCACTGCATTGTGATCAGAAAAGATGCTTGGGATGATTTCAATGTTTTTGAATTTACCAAGGCTAGATTTATGGCCCAGGATGTGATCTATCCTGGAGAAGGTCCCGTGTGCGCTTGAGAAAAAAGTGAAATTCCTTGTTTTGGGGTGGAGTGACCTATAGATATCAATTAGGTCTAGTTGGTCTATTGTATCATTTAAAGTTTGATTTTCCTTGTTACTTTTCTGTTTAGTTGATTTATCCATTGGTGTGAGTGGTGTATTAAAGTCTCCCACTATTATTGTGTTGTTAATTTCCCCTTTCATACTTGTTAGCATTTGCCTTACATATTGTGGTGCTCCTATGTTGGGTGCATAAATATTTATAATTGTTATTTCTTCTTCTTGGATTGATCCTTTGATCATTATGTAATGTCCATCTTTATCTCTTTTCACCACCTTTATTTTACAGTCTACTTTATCTGATATGAGTATTGCCACTCCTGCTTTCTTTTGGTCTTTATTTGCATGGAATATCTTTTTCCAGCCTTTAACTTTCAGTCTATATGTGTCCCTAGATTTGAGGTGGGTCTCTTGTAGACAACATATATAGGGGTCTTGTTTCTGTATCCAATCGGCCAGTCTTTGTCTTTTGGTTGGGGCATTCAGCCCGTTTACATTTAAGGTAATTATTGATAAGTATGGTCCCGTTGCCATTTATTTTATTGTTTTGGGTTCCAGATTATCTATCCCATCCGTGTTTCCTATCTAGGCAAGTTCCTTTAGCATTCGTTGGAGGGCTGGTTTGGTGTTACTGAATTCTCTCAGTTTCTGCTTGTCTGAGAAAATTTTGAATTCTCCTTCAAATTTGAATGAGATCCTTGCTGGGTACAGTAATCGGGGTTGTAGATTGTTTTCTTCCATGACTTTAAGAATGCTCTGCCATTCCCTTCTGGCCTGAAGCGTTTCTATTGAGAGATCAGCTGTTATCCTTATGGCATTCCCCTTGTGAGTTATTTTTTGCTTCTCCCTCACTGCTTTTAATATTTGTTCTTTGTATTTGATATTTGTTAATTTGATTAATATGTGTCTTGGGGTGCTCCGCTTGGGGTTGATTCTATTTGGGACCCTCTGTGTTTCTTGGACCTGAGATGTTATTTGCTTTCCCAATTTAGGGAAATTTTCAACCATGATTTCTTCAAGAATTTTTTGATGGTCCTTCTTTTTGTCTTCTTCTTCTGGGATTCCTATGATTCGAATATTTGTGCGTTTAATACTGTCCCAGAGATCTCTGAGGTTGTCCGTCCTCATTTCTTTTAATTCTTTTTTCATTATTCCTTTCTGTTTCATTTATTTCTGCCATTCTATCTTCTATTTCACTTATCCTGTCTTCTATTTCTGTTATTCTACTGTTGGTTCCCTCCAGGGTGTTTTTGATCTCATTTATTGCATTATTTATTGTATTTTGACTCTTTTTCATTTCTTCTAAGTCCTTGTTAAAGCTTACCTGCATCTTCTCGATCCTTGCCTGCAGGTTATTGAACTGCAATTCCAACTTATTTTCCAGGTTTTGGATCATTTTCACTATCATTATTCGGAATTCTTTGTCAGGTAGACAACCTATCTCTTCATGTTTTGTTTGGTCTAGGGGATATTTATCCTGGTCCTTGACTTGCTGGGTATTTCTCTGCCTTTTCATCTTGTTTATCTTGGTGTGTTGTCCCTTTATTGTGGGGTTTCCTCACTATGGGAGGGGTTGGATGAGTGTTTTGTCAGAGTTTCCTGGTTGGAATCTTAAGCCGTCTGTCCTGCTTGATTTGGCGACCTCTGCTGGACCCTTCAGTGTCTATTCAGCGCTCTGGGGTTTGCCCCGCTCGCGGTGCCTGCGCTTTTCCCGCCCCCTCTGCTCAGGCTCTCGGCTGGCTGCTGGCGGCGCACTTTGATGACGCAATTGGAGGCTGTGGCTTCTCTTCTCCCCAGGCCCAGCCGCTCGGCTCTTTCTGCTTGCAGCTGGGCGTGACTTCTCAGATGTGCAGTGGCAGACTCTGGCGGGGCACTCTGGTGACGCAGTTGGGGGCTGCGGCTTCTCCCCTGGGCTGCGGCCCAGCTGCTCGGTTTTTTGAGTGTGCGGCTGGGGGCGTTTTCTCAGATATGAGAAGTGCCGAATTCTGGTGGCGACTGTCCAGAGTCCCCAGAGGTCTTGGCTAGCACCCAATTCTGCCTGCGGTTTGGGGGCAGAAGCCTCGCAGGGGCGCTCTCCGTAGCCCGCAGCCTCTCTGTTCCACCCGGCTGTCTCGCGCCGCGGTCCGAGTCCTGGCTCCCCTTTGTTCTGTTCGCGAGCCTGGCGGGGGTCTTCCTCGGGAAGGCTACCCAGCGGTCTATCTCCGGTCAGCACCCTCGGTTAGGACCCTCAGTCTGCCCCAGGCGTTCAATCTCAGTCCTCCCCCTAAGCGCGTGGCCCGCCCCTCCCTGAGCAGTCCGCTGGCTTGTGGGGGATGGGGCCACCAGCCGCCGCTCCGTTCTCCAAGGGGCTTAACTATTTATCGGCTTCTAAGTCCCGACTTTTATGCTCTTTGAGATTCGCCTCAGATCTCTCAGATCCGCCAGTGAGAATGTTTCCTGACATTCGAAAACCTTTATCTCTTTCGAGGCTCCCCTTCTGAGATGTATCTCAGTCCCTGCCTCTTTGCCTCTTTTTACTTTTTTTTTTTCCTTTGGTCCTACCTTCTTTCGTCGGCAATGGGCTGTCTTTCCAGATGCCTGAAGACCTCTGCCAGCATTCAGGTGTTGATTTATGGAGTTTGTTCGGTATTTAAATGTTCCTTTGGTGTATTTGTTGGGGAGAGTGTGGACTCCGCATCCTATTCCTCCGCCATCTTAGTCCCTCCCCCCAGAATTGGTATTAATTTTCTATCTTGGCAGTTACAGTCAATATCAATTTCCTTGGAAGCTAGTCAGTCCTTAACCAACTGAAATTGGAGTTGAAGCTAATTGTTTAAAGGAAATGGATACAGAGGGACACAGGAGGCTGAGTGTGGGACTCTGATCTTCCATTTGGTGGCCTGGGCCTTTAGAGTTAAGACAAACACAAGAGCGACCAAAAAAATCATTCTAAGTCATCTGCCCTCAATTTCCTGACTCTATTAAAGAAAGAGTTTATGGAATCACTGTAAGAAATCCGCACATCCCTATGTAGGTTGAATAAATATCTCATGCATGCATATACAATTCATTTTCATGGTTGTAATCAATATGATACAAATTGTTTTAAAATATTAATTTTACTAAATTTATTTGGTATTATGTATTTTTAGTCAATAAATCAATATACACAAGAGATTCAATTACTGTTACAAGACATTTATAAACTCTTACGTTTGAAAGGAGTTTCAAACTTTTAAAAGTCAGGAACCACTAATTTTAAATAATGATGGTTCCCATGAGATCAGAAAAATGGGAAGAAACATGAGAAAGGTCAGAAATGTGAAGGCATTTCCACAAGAAAAAGAGCAGGAGGTCCCCACCCAAAGCTATCAATTCCTGTCAGGAAATTGGCTGACACATCCTTGCTTTACCTTGGAGCTATGGAAGCCTGAGGCTTGATTTAGCAGGGGTGTTAAAGTGCCCTATGTCAGCAAACTCACAGGAAGAACTTGTCAATTCTGCTAGTGTTCTGTCTAAGCTTCAAAATGGCACAGCACTCAGATACCCTAGTATATCATAATGTCTTTGACATTTTCCTGAGGAAAAAGCATAGATTACGAGTCAATGTACAAAAGGGAGAATAAAAGCTATCTCTGTGGAATTTTTGCTTCTATGGATGATCAAAAGGAGCATCCAAGGGGTATAGCAGGTGAGTGGTTTTGTTGTCTCTTTACAGCCCCAATTTAATCTCTCCTGCTTCTGCTAACAGAATCTGTTTTCCTTTAGGGAATTTTCCATATCCACTGCTGGTACATGGCTCAGACTTAGTCTCAAAACTGCTTCTAAAATTACTAATAGAGAAGTGAATTCCTCTGGATGAAATTTTGAAGCTGCTTAGAAGTCATTTTTGTGCTGCTTGTGGTCCTTTTTTGCCATCAGTGGGGGAAGCCTGCCCAAGAATAAAGCAACATCGGGGACGACTGACCAGCATGTGGAGAAAGAATCCAAAAACTAACATGTGACCATCTGATCCAGGTACTCAGATTTTGGCTCTTGGGTTGTGTGAGCCAATCAAGTTTACTGTGTCTCTTAGGTGTCTGAGTTAATGTCACCCGCACCACAAAGAAAGTGGACTAATGCAGGGCTGTCCTTCAGCCTCTGACAGAATTTACCATTGTCTTTGCATTGTTGCTTTCCACATCCTAGCTCCAGAAAAACTACGTCCGGCCATGTCAGGGCTGCTCCGGCCTGACTCATTTCAGATCCTCTCAGCAAGCAGCAGAAAGCACTTTTCCACCAGCTCACCAGCCGACTCCCAGGGTCAAGGCATTCACAGCCCTGAAAAGGTCCCCAAAAAGTAGCAAGAAGTAGAGACGCTATAGATTTTCTGAAAAGCTCGGCTCTCAGATGGCATGGAAAAGTCACCTCAAACTAGAAAATTTTAAATGTAACTGAAGCTCTCTTTCCAACTGGCAATAAACAGTGAGTGAGGCACTGCAGTGTATGAAGGTTGCCAATTTTTGATAGAGCAGCCCAGCAACTCAGCTGGAGACTCTCCTAAGAGAGGACTATAATAAGAATTGTTTTATGGAGATGGGGTATTTTGATGCTGAATCTTCAATTTTGCTTTTTTGCATTCTTGTTTACCCTGCTGTGTTCCTTTCCATTATAACTCTCTTTGTCTGAAATCAGACCCACAGAAATAAGGCTGTAATAAGGGACATGAGAATCCCTAAATTTCCCTTATTCTGATTTTCTACTTTATCAATATTTCAGTTTATGAAACATACAGGAGGTATTTTAGTTCACTGGTTCTTCAATTTATTCAAGCTACTTTATAATCCGTTGCGTGGAAGATCTGAATATGCATCATAGCATCTAAAACCAACGTTTCTAAATCTGTTGGTGGTACATTATGTTAGGAAAATACTTCAATCTCACTAGCACTTGAAAAACCCTCATCATACATCATTCCATCCTAGGAAAAAAGCAAGTGGTGATATCTGTATATATGGGAAAAAGAAGAGAACAGTAATATTGCAACCCATTGATAAAGATTTAACTGTCTTCCTTCGTTTAATTGGACAGGGCTTTTTTATTTTGGGGTTTATTTTGGTGCTTCCTTACACTGCTGAATATATCAACCAAGTAAGATAATTGTTTTTCAGTGATCTTTGTGTAGGAGTAAACAAAGTTTGAGATTAAAAATGTTTTGTTTGTTTGTTTTTAGAAGCTGGGCTGATTAGCTCAGTTGGTTAGAGTGTGGTGCTAATAACACGAGGGTAAGTGGGTTTGATCCCCATATGGGCCAGAAGCTTATACTTTGAGCTTCCGTTGTAGCTCAGCTGGTAAAGAATCCTCCTGCAATGCAGGAGTCCCTGGTTTGATTTCTGGGTTGGGAAGATCCCCTGGAAAAGGGATATGCTACCCACTCCAGTATTCTTGAGCTTCCCTGATGGCTAAGCTGGTAAAGAATCCTGCAATGCGGGAAACCTGGGTTCAATCCCTGGGTTGGGAAGATCCCTTGGAGAAGGGAATGGCTACCCACTCCAGTATTCTGGCCTGGAGAATTCCATGGACTGTATATCCATAGGGTTGCAAAGAGTTGGATACAACTAAGCGACTTTCACTTTCAGAAGCTTTCTAGGTTACTCCTGAACCAATTCAAATGTGTTCTCTGTTTTGCTTTTTACACTTGGCTGTAGTGTCTTATTACTTTTACCCTATAAGTCAGGTTATAACATACTATAGAACCACTCACACATGCTGATGGAGAACTTGCTGCTTAGTTCTTATTGTGTTTGATGTCTGGTCTCCCCACTGGGTTGTAAACTCTTTAAGGGAAGAACTGTGTCTTTTGTTCACCATTGAATCCTCTGTCTCTAGTATAATATTTGGAACATAGTAAGCACTTAATAAATAGTTGTTAAATAAGAGAACAAATTAATGAAATAGCTCAAGTTAAAGTCACTTTCATTGACTATTAGCATGGATCAATATGGATCAATATCAAACTACATGTGGCCAGTGAAACTAAAAACAACAGTGACAACAACAACATTATCTAACATAATTTAGCAACAATAAATTATAATATTATTATAAAACAATGTGACCAATTATTTGGAAAGAGAATGATCATTTCTAATGCATGTGTTATTTAGAGAGAGTATGATGTAGTGTATATAAAATTTTTCATAATCTTAAGTAAAATATATCTTCTATAGGAACACCCAGTACACATGCACACACAACAAAGCAAAATTTTCACAGAATATTTACCTTTACTGTGAGGGGCATAATGATATTTCTATTCTAATCTACTTTACACTTTCTCTTATATTTCATTTAAAAATGCTGCCCATGACCAACTAGACTGATCTTGTGTCTCTCTTGTGGTGTGCAGAACTCCCCCACAGCAGTGAGAAGCATGGGTTCTGGAGTCAGACTGCCCACTGCTCAGCCACTTACTGGTGGTGCGATTCTGGCCCAGTGTCCAATGATGAAGCTTCACTGCTTCATCTACAAAATGCAGATGGTGTCAGTAACCACATCACAGGGTGGTTGTGAGAACTAAGTGAAATAATGAGTGGAAAGCTCAACCACAAGTTGGTTGTGAGAACTAAGTGAAATAATGAGTGGAAAGCCCTTACCACAAAGACAATCCTCAAAACACATTAGCCACTATCATGTATCAGACATTACAAGCATGCTTCTCAGGCATCTCTTTATCCTTTGAAAAGTCTCATGCTGTAGTATTATTACTCCCATTGTAGAGTAAGAAAAGTAAGGTTTAGAGAGGCTGAATGAATCATCCAAGGCCAAATGGTCAACAAATGTCAGAGCTGGGGTACTCAAACCAGGTCTGTAGGACTCTGAGCAGGACTGTGGTTTTTCTTTTTTTTCCAGGGAACATTCCAAGAAGGCTCCATGGAAACACTGGGACTTGAGGTAGCCTTTGAAAGATGAGTGAATTATATAAAACTGATGCCCAAACGCTACTTCCCACAGTTGAAAGAAGTTGGGATTTAGGATTGGCCACATCTGGGTTCTATCCTTGGCCTATCATATGCCAGCTTAGTAACTGGGTGCAATTTTACTTAGCTTCCCCTGCGACTAAGTTCCCTAAACTTTATGCTACTGATCAAACCAACTGTGCAGCATTCTTATGAATAATGATATACACATGATACATTTTTTTTTATTGTCTGGCAAATAGGTGCTCGACAAATGTAAGCTATTTTCATTAGCTAGAATTTGCTTAAGGGATATGTGAGTTAGAATTTAATCTCTTATCTAGGACTGGAAAAGGTCAGTTTTCATTCCAATCCCAAAGAAAGTCAATGCCAAAGAATGTTCAAACTACCGCACAATTGCACTCATTTCAAACGCTAGTAAAGTAATGCTCAAAATTTTCCAAGCCAGGCTTCGGTAATTCGTGAACCGTGAACTTCCAGATGTTCAAGTTGGTTTTAGAAAAGGCAGAGGAACCAGAGATCTACTTGCAAACATCTGCTGGATCATCAAAAACGCAACAGAGTTCCAGAAAAACATCTATTTCTGCTTTATTGACTATGCCAGAGCCTTTGACAGTGTGGATCACAATAAACTGTGGAAAATTCTGAAAGAGATGGGAATACCAGATCACCTGACCTGCCTCTTCAGAAACCTGTGTACAGGTCAGGAAGCAACAGTTAGAACTGGACATGGAACAACAGACTGGTTCCAAATAGGAAAAGGAGTATGTTAAGGCTGTATATTGCGCCCTGTTTATTTAACTTTTATGCAGAGTACATCATGAGAAACTCTGGGCTGGAGGAAGCACAAGTTGGAATTAAGATTGCCGGGAGAAATATCAATAACCTCAGATATGCAGATGACACCACCCTTATGGCAGAAAGTGAAGAGGAACTAAAAAGCCTCTTGATGAAAGTGAAAGAGCAGAGTGAAAAAGTTGGCTTAAAGCTCAGCATTCAGAAAACTAAGATCATGGCATCAGGTCCCATCACTTCATGGCAAATAGATGAATAAACAGTGGAAACAGTGTCAGACTTTATTTTTCTGGGCTCCAAAATCACCTCAGATGGTGACTGCAGCCATGAAATTAAAAGACAGCTTACTCCTTGAAAGTAAAGTTATGACCAACTTAGACAGCATATTAAAAAGCAGAGACATAACTTTGCCAACAAAGATCCTATGGTTTTTCCATTAGTCATGTATGGATGTGAGAGTTGGGCTGTGAAGAAAGCTGAGCGCCAAAGAATTGATGCTTTTGAACTGTGGTGTTGGAGAAGACTCTTGAGAGTCCCTTGGACTGCAAGGAAATCCAACTAATCCATCCTAAAGGAGATCAGTCTTGGGTGTTCATTGGAAGGACTGATGCTAAAGCTGAAACTACAATACTTTGGCCACCTGATGCAAAGAGCTAACTCATTTGAAAAGACCCTGATGCTGGGAAAGATTGAAGGCAGGAGGAGATGGGGACAACTGAGGATGAGATAGTTGGATGGCATCACCGACTCAATGGACGTGATTTTGGGTGGGCTCTGGGAGTTGGTGTTGGACAGGGAGGCCTGGCGTGTTGCAGCTCATGGAGTCACAAAGAGTCGGACACAACTGAGTGACTGAGCTGAACTGAATTAAATCTGCAATTTGTAGGCATCAATGGATGCAATTTGAAGCCATCTTGAGAGCATGGGTGAAAATACAGTATATGAAAAGGTCTTGTAAGTTTTATCATTCATCAGCTTAAGCAGTTCCAAGCAGAATGACTGTTAGTGACATTGAGATTGCAGCTATTGAATGTACTTTGGGTGGTACCATTTGTCCAACATAATCTCTATCACGTTACTAGCGATACTGTTCAGTTTCCCAGGGTTAATGTAAAGTACATTTGCCTCACCTAGGAGCCATCAGGACTTTACAAGTACTACAGAGCATCCCATGACAACAGAGCCAACTTGGCAGTACTGTTCATTTCCATCGCAGATTAATTATCAACTCCACTGCCTGCTCTTCAAAACTTGGGACCTTCAGAAATGATTCAAATATTAGAAAATATAAAGTTGGCTTTTGTTTACACCCTTGCTCACGTCTACCTCTGTGGACTGGAAGATAAGAAAGCCAAATTTCTTGCTCCCCAGGGTACCACTGAAGGTATGGTTTGTATAACTAGGCATGTTGCTGCAATGGCTATCAACTCTGATTACTCTGAAATCATTCAATTTAATATTTCCCCTGTGGACTCCATGGTGAGTAAGTTGGTTACTAAAGCCCCGGACATCAGAACTGGAGCACAGCTGTGATTCTAAAAGCCTCATTCATAGGTAGGAATGGTAATGGAAGAGTTTATGAAGTTGGGATGCACAGTTAAGATTCTTAGGTGCCCAATCAACCCTGGAAAATCTCTATCCTGCAAGTGAATTACAGAGATGTAGTGAAAACAAATGTTTTAGTCTCTTGAGCAATTAAAATACTTCTGAGATAAAACTATCAGAAGAGTGGAAACTGTCAGAAAGACAATTTTACACACATATATTTTAACTAGAAACACAATTTCACATGTCAAAGAGGGTCCTAGAAGTTTTGGTGTGTTTGGTGATACAGTGATAAATGTGAAACACATGCCCTCAAATAGTTTATTTATTAACAAGTAGCACTTAAAATCACTGAAGTTTGGAGAATGGGATTTGAACCCTGATACTACTACAGTGGTTTGTGTTGACTTGAATAAACCTCTAATGTTTTGGTCTTTTCCCCCTAATTTGTACATTTCACATTCATATCCATGGAACAGGGTCCAATTATAACACTGCCTGAGATTGTGAAAGTCTTATGTGATCAACCTGAGATTTTTTTTGATTGGGATTGAGCTCCATTAACCTTTCTCAAAGAGAAGGAATCTTTTTGCACTGTGCTAAGGGACTCTGCTCATGTACGTCGGCATGTGACTTGCCAGGTAAAAGAACCACGTGTGGAATACTTCAATAAAATCTATCCTTTCAAATACTTTATTAATTAATGAGTAGCAATAAAAGAATGAAAATTAGTTTTCATTGATTTTTTCAAAATCATTGTTTCTGATCCTCATGAAAACTATAAGGTAAGTCATTAGTTGAACAGAAGAAAATAACTGAGATTTTAAAAGGATTCATTTCTTGCCAATATTTACATATTAATAATTAATAAGTAGCAGAAATAGATTTTTATTCCACTGGGAAATGCTTGTGGTCATGATGAACCTTTTTGTATTTTGCCACATGCCTTTCAACTTCCAACCAAATGCTCCTGATCATACACATTTTGGAACAGCTAGAGCAGAAACTGTCAATCTGTAAGATGCAGACCCCTGGGGAGGTTGTTGGAAGGTTATTTCTGAAGGCATTCAAATCCTCATGGATACCAGGAAATACCTGGTCACTAAATTTCTTAGTCAGTTCAAGCTGCTCTAACAAAGTACCACAGACTGGGTGTCTTATGAACAGCAGAAGTTTATTTCTTATTGTTCTGCAGGAAACGAGTGTAACCGAGTACTGGTGAGAGTGCTCCTCAAGGCTGCAGCCTGTTGGAGAGTAGACAGAGCCCTCTAGGGTTTCTTTCTATAAGGATATAAATCCCATTAAATAACTAATTATATCAATTAAAGGCCCCATCTCCTAATACCATACACAGGGGTTAGGAATTTAAACATATGAATTTGAGGGGACACAACCATATAGTCAAAAACACCAAAAATTTAATATCTCAAATACGTGCAAACAGTCCTTTTATTATTAAAATATTTCCAAATGATTATGATTATTAAAACAAATAATTACATAAAAACAGGACTGAATTACAAACAGTTTTCTCTCAAAATGTATTTTTTCAATCAATGAATACTGAGAATACAGCTGATATTTCTTGGACATTGTGAAACTTCAGATTATTAAAGTAAGCCCCTGTAAACTTCCTGGAGTTATGAAAACGTTCTATATTGTGATTTGGGTGTTGACTATATGCGTGTACACATTCGTCAAAATGCACTGAATTGTATGCTTAGGTTATAGACATTTCATTATGAATCTTACCTCAGTTTTAAAAATGAGGCTCAGGTATTTGGAAAGTTGACAATCAAATGTACAACAATCACTCGAATCCTAATTAGCTTTCCCCTTTGGGCAGTATTTGAGGTGATAGTGAAGTGTCCTTCCAGTCTGTGAGCTAAATTACTAAAAATCACCATTGGTGGGTGAAAGTGGACACCTGTGAGTGCAAACCGAAAACTGTCTGGCAAATACAGAAAATTGTCTAGGAAGTGTGGAAACAGTAATATCAACCAAGGTGATAAGAACATAGAATTATAAAGGCAGAAAGAGAATATGATTGCAATTTAGAAAATGGGACCTAACTGAATGTTGAGAGAAAGAGTTAAAACTCAACATTCAAAAAACGAAGATCATGGCATCTGGTCCCATCACTTCATGGCAAATAGATGGGAAAACAATGGAAACAGTAAGATACTTAATTTGGGGGAGCTCCAAAATCACTGCAGATGGTGACTTCAGCCATGAAATTAAAAGAAGCTTGCTTCTTGGAAGAAAAGCTATGACCAACCTAGAGAGCATATTAAAAAGCAGAGATCTAGTCAAGGCTATGGTTTTTCCAGTAGTCATGTATGGATATGACAGCTGAACTATAAGGAAAGCTGAGTGCCAAACAACAGATGCTTTTGGTTGAAGAAGACTCTTAAGAGTCCCTTGGACTGCAAGGTGATCAACCCAAGTCAATCCTAAAGGAAATCAGTCCTGAGTGTTCATTGGAAGGACTGATGCTGAAGCCAAAACTCCAATACTTTGGCCACTTGATGTGAAGAGCTGACTCATTTGAAAAGATCCTAATGCTGGGAAAGATTGAAGATGGGAGGAGAAGAGGACTACAGAGGATGAGATGGTTGGATGGCATCACTGACTCAATGGACATGAGTTTGAGTAAACTCCAGGAGTTGGTGATGGACAGGAACGCCTGGCGTGCTGTGTAGTCCATGGGGTTGCAAAGAATTGGACATGACTGAGCACCTGAACTGAATTGAACTAAGCCACCTTTCTTTGTTCTAATCCCTATTACTGAGGACTCCTCTGGTGGCTCAGTTGGTAAAGAATATGCCTGCAATGTGAGAGACCTGGGTTCGATCCTTGGGTCAGGAAGATTCCTTGGAGAAGGGAATGGCAACCCACTACAATAGTCTTGCCTGGAGAATTCCATGGACAGCGGAGCCTGGCAGGCTCTAGTCCACGGGGTTGCAAAGAGTCAGACAGGACTGAGTGACTAATACTTCATCTAATCTTGAGGCAAGCTTTTGTTTGCTGATTTAGACTTTTCAGGTAACCTAATTCTAGGAAATAAGTGCACTAAATAGAAGCTATGAATATTTAGACACTTGCAAAGGTTCATATAATTTATATGCTATATTAATCATCAGTCTCCTTTAAATTTGTTTCAACTTCATTCAGTTCAGTGGCTCAGTTGTATCTGACTCTTTGCAACCCCATGGACTGCAGCATGCCAGGCTTCCCTGTCCATCACCAACTCTCAGAAATTGCTCAAAGTCATGTCCAACAAGTTGGTGATGCCATCTAAGCATCTCATCCTCTGTCATCCACTTATCTTCCTGTCTTCAATCTTGCCCAGCATCAGAGTCCTTTCAAATGAGTCAATTCTTCACATCTGGTGGCCAAAGTATTGGAGTTTCAGCTTCAGCATCAATCCTTCCAATGAATATTCAGGATTCATTTCCTTTATTATCGACTGGTTTGATTTTGCATGCCAAGGGACTCTCAAGAGTCTTCTCCAACGCCACAGCTCAAAAGCATCAATTCTTCATTGCTCAGTTTTTTATAGTCCAACTGTCAAATACACACATAACAACTGGAAAAACCATAGCTTTGACTAAACGGACCTTTGTTGGCAAAGTAATGTCTCTATTTTTTAACATGCTGTCTAGGTTGGTCATAGCTTTTCTCCCAAGCAGCAAGCATCTTTTAATTTCATGGCTGCAGTCACCATCTGCAGTGATTTTGGAGCCCCCTAAAATTAAGTCTGTCACTGTTTCCCCATCTATTTACCATGAAGTGATGGGACTGGATGCCATGATCTTTATTTTATGAATGTTGAGTTTTAAGCCAGGTTTTTTACACTCTTTCACTTTCATCAAGTGCCTCTTTAGTTTCTCTTTGCTTTCTGTCATAAGGGTGGTGTCATCTGCATATCTGAGGTTATTGATATTTCTCCCGGCAATCTTGATTCCAGCTTGTGCTTCATCTAGTCCAGCATTTCGAATGATGTACTCTGCATATAAGTTAAACACGGATGGTGACAATACACAGCCTGACATACTCCTTTCCCAGTTTGGAACCTGTCCATTGTTCCATGTTCAGTTCTAACTGTTGCTTCTTGACCTGCTTATGGATTTCTCAAGAGACAGGTCAGGTGGTCTGGTATTTGCATCACTTGAAGAATTTTCCACAGTTTGTTGTGATCCACACAGTCAAAGGCTTTAGCATAGTCAATGAAGCAGAAAGTAGATGTTTTTCTGGAATAGTCGTTTTTTTTCTATGAACCAATGGATGTTGGCAATTTGCATTAAATTTGGTTAACGCAAGCCAATTCCTTTGTGTCTAATCATTTCTAAAGACCTCAATTTTAAATTCATGCATCTGAAGACTGTGATGACTCCTTGTATTAGCACAGAATCTTTAGTTTTCAAGTGACAGAAACACAACTCAAACTTCTTTAAGCAAAAGCAGAAATTTATTGCTGGCTCATTTAACTTCAAAGTTCAAGGTGGCACATCCTTCAGAAAAACTGGATTCAGAAACCTGAATAATTTGCTTAGGAATACTGCATTCTTCCTTGGTAGGCTCTGCTTTACCCTCCATTAGCTCCATTTTTATTCAGGCTTTCCTTTTGCCTTGACAAAATGGTTGTCAAAAGATTTAAATTAGTCCTAACTTCTAAGACATTGCAGTGAGAAAAGAATCACTCTTCTCAATAGTTACTCCCAAATCCTACACCAGTATCTACCTGGCTTGACTTGAGTCACATGGCTAAGTCTGAATTAATCACTGAGCCTAGGGAAACAGAATGTGCCAACTGACCTGGGATCTGGATCCTAGACTTTCACTGCAGCTGGAAGGGGAGATGGCCTCTCCCAGTTCATGTGGAATTAAGGGAAGGGGAGTTCCCAAATGGAAAGTGGAAAAACTAATGCCAGGTGAAGGGAGGATTGAAGCTGGACAGGCCAATATCCAGCATGCCCCTCAAAACCACACTATGAGGCTCTGCCTGACCTTTTAGCCAATAATCCCTGACTCATCCTTGTTCCCTCCTTCCTTTATCCCCTACCTTCCCACAACCAACACAGGAGACTGAGAAAGTAGGAGTGGGTCATGGCTTGTAAATATCTTTAAAAGCAGATCTATTCTAAACTTAAGCAGTAAATCAGATACAATGTGGAGCTGCTATCTTAAGGGTATGACCCTAGTAGTCATTCTTTTATAACTGAGAATCTGGAAAGCAAAAGATATTCTGAAACTAAAATACAATTTTTTGAGATATGATCATCTGCTTTTGATTTTCTATTCTCCTCCTTTAGTTTATTGAAACTAACTGTCATGGGGATTTTTTTTTTTTAGACAATAAATCAACAAGCAAACAAAGTCTGCTATACAACAATGGATTATCTATTCATTCTGCAACTATTAAGCACCTCCTGAGGGCTTCCTAGGCGGCTCAGATGGCAAAGTGTCTGCCTACAATGGGGGAGACCTGGGTTCGATCCCTGGGTTGGGAAGATCTCCTGAAGAAGGAAATGGCAACCCACTCCAGTACTCTCACCTGGAAAATTCCATGGACAGAGGAGCCTGGTAGGCTACAGTCCATAGGGTCACAAAGAATGGCAACTTTACTTCACTTACTATACGTCCAGAACTGGTTCTAAAAGAATATAGTATTAAAATTCTGTTTATGTGACTGTGAATATGTGAGCTAGTTATGATTTTGAGGATAATAATACATCCCACTTAAGCTTATACATAAGGAAACTAAGGCACTAAAGTATTAAGTGTCTTGTTCTCAAATAGCTAGTCATTCATGGAGCTAGAATTTGAACCTCCCCTGCAGAGTCATTACTGTCAATCACAAGACTGTTTACTACTTGTACAAAGGTAATTGCCATTTTGGTGTCTGATACATGATTGATACTCAAGAAATTACAGGGCAGAATTATCACCAGTTAGTCCAGGAGTAGGTGACTTGCAGTGATGCAGGCAACAGGTCCAGGATAGATATAAAGGAGGATTGAAATAAAATCCCAGGTGTGTAGTTCTTACGAGATTTTGATAGGAATAAAAGTGGGTCTCCACCCTGGAAAGTTGCTACACTTTATAGATGACTGTGGCACGGGGACCAAAATAAGGGCCTGGGTCCTGGGACATGGTTGCAAACAGGAAACAAACTCAGAAACAAGGCAGAATCCAAGTCACAAATTGTAACTCATACTTAGAAATAGGCAAGCAAGGAAGCATGGCATGATTCCTTGCCACCCAGAGAGCTTTGACCAGCCTGGGAGATCCCAAGCCGCAGCTGGGCATCAGGCGCCACACTGAGAGAATGGCAGTGGGAGCATGCAGCAGGCAAGTCCTACGAGGCACATTTGTAATTTATTGATGACAGCAAATTGCTGGATTAGCCAGAGAGACATGGAGGGAGGGTGGGAGGATAAGAAAGACAGGGAGAGGGGGAGAGTGAAAGAGAGGGAGAGAGGGAGGGCGGCAGGGAGGATATGCGTGTGTACACATCTGTGTGTTAATCAATCTTCCAGTGTGTATGAAGCTATTTTTAGGACGCATCCTTCCTAAGCTTCCTTTGGATTCCTAAAACATCTCGACAGCTACCTAGTCAAGATGATTCTTTAGAAAAATAAACTCATGACTTGCAAGCAACCAACCAACAATAACAACAATGATGAGAATAAATTTTTAAAACCCTCACTCAAATCAATCACTACAATAAAAATGAAAGCCCCTTTTTTAAAAAAGATTTTCAATGGAGTGACTATTTAGACATCATCTTTACAATATGTAGCATCTTCCTAACCTTTCATCTCACAAGAAAATAAGTGCAGTACCATGAAGAGTGACTAACCAATGGGTATTCTTAGGAAAAGACTAAGGAAATCAGTCAGATAATGATAAAAGGTTTCTCCCATTCCATTTTCCTTTCTCTTTCTTTCTGTTCCTTTAAATCCAGAATTTGAAAAGAAAAACCTGGCCTGGACTTAAGAAAGGTGCAATGGATCCTAATTCTTCAGGCTGCTGCTTCTCCTGGCAACCTTTAAAGGAGAATGTGGGACTGTGCTGATACCATTCCAATGAAGGACAGCTTCATTTCTGTTTAAATTTACATCTGTTGCAAATTCACATCACAATTAAAATGTGTTTCTTAGCTATCTTACTAAAACTGAGGCTCTTTGACTCTTATGTAAGTTTTCCATAAAGTAGCTGTTAAGGAATGAGAAAATCCAAATTCTGGTGTACAATCTATTTTGGCAACTATTTAAAAATTTCTGGGCCTGTTAATTCCTCTGCAAACCGAACACTTTTGACTAGATTCAATTTTTTTTTTTACATGTTGCACTTTGGCAACATGGTAAAGTTTTTACATTCGTAGGCTAAATATAGACAACATGCCCACATATGGCAAATTATAATGAAGCAAGAATTACACCAGTTTGAGTCCCATGATCCATGAATTAAAAAGAAAATTCTGCAGAAATGGTTGGGAGACTCCAAAAATAATAATAACAATGTTAATGAAGTACTAAAAATAAGAGTAGGGGTGGATGTTGTAATACTTTTCTCCTTCCTTTTAATGTCATTCCTTTCCTGAGGTGTCAAATTAGGCATTAATTTTCCACCTCCAGGTGGCAAAGTATAGCAATCAGACTCAGGCACTTGGGCCACCAGTAATGATCATAGCAACCATTTCTCAAAATACAGCAGTCGCTATTCCAAACAGCGACCTCAACGGATCCTTCATATACCCTTCCCCCAAACATATGCACCATTTTACAGACAGGGAAACCGAAGTATGGAATTAATAGCACAGGCTAATGAATGGCAGCCTGGAGAATGGAGCCTGGTTTTCTTGGCTTCAAGTCTATGCTCCTTGCGCTGTGCCGTGCAGCTTCAGTGTTGGTAATACAGTGAAAGAAAGACAAGAGCATAACTTGGGGATCAAAGAGGATAATGAGGCTGTAAACAGGACAAGAACCCTTGTACAAATATGTAATTTATTAAAGATTTGTAATTTCACAAAAGTGCCAAAAGCCTGTCTTTTTGCAAGGCAACTCACACATCCCTAGTGAGCATCCAAGGAGGCCCTGAGCGCCACAAGACAGTTTTGAAAGTCCCTATCTAGATGATCTTTAACTAAGGACTTTTTGGTGTTAAACTTACATCTGTCCTTTGCTGATCTTTAATTATTAACATAGGATAGTTCCTATCTTAGAGGGCAGATAGGTTACCCTTCTTAGTTTTCCTTCTAGGACTTTAACCTTCTTTTGGAGGGTTGTCCTGTGACATAATCATAATGCAAACTCAGGTGAAGTTTGGAGCCAGTGAAGCAAAATGAGGAGGGATGAGCGCTGGATTTAGCTACTGGCCTAGGAATGAAAGAGGGCTGAACTAAGCAGTTGAGCCTCTCCAACCCAGTCAGTCTCCTTTTGCACTTGGAGAATTCTTGTGTGAGGGCTGACTGGCTGACCCTACAGAGAACAAGGCTAAATCCATGGCTAAAAATGAGGCTGAATGTCTGCTGGAGACCCCCTTGGGGCTGTGTCTGATGCAGTAACTAAACCAAACAGAGACTAATTGCTGGCAATCCCTGAAGAGGAAAGCCTCTCTTTCCAAGCTTGGACCCTGAAGGGTTTGCATGATGTATGAGGCCTTTATTTGAGAGATTAAGTCCTAAGAATTGCTTCTTGATCTCATCTTCTTTACTGGCTTCCTAAGCTCCAGCTCCATCACAGGGTAAACCTGATAGAGATTTAGAGGTTTTGAGACATTTCTGGCACATGGAAGTACAGACAGTAGCATCCTTAAGGAAAATATATACATACATATATATATGTATATATATATATATATATATACATGTATGTTGGTACTCATAAATATGTAACTTCTCTTACCTCTTTTTATATACATGTAAACACACAAGCACAGTTCACACACACACACACACTGTTTCTTCCTAAGGCTCATGCATACTGATATCAAAAGCAACAAGGGAAGGAGAGGCCTAGAGGTAACACGGAGTCAAGGCTTCCACTAATTACATGAAATTTTGGGTGAGTTTCTCTGAAAAGTGACCTCCTCTGCATGTGGTATGTTGTTGTATGATCAGAAAGACTGGGTGTGGAAAAACTTTAAATTCAAAGTTAGACACAATTCTACTGAGGAGCCACTAAAAGCACAAAGAGCCTGCCTGGGAAATGGAGGGATGGGAACTCTGACCTCTGACAGGTTTGGTTTTTCCTGGTATCATGATGGGTCCATTACCTCTGCTTGTCAAATAATCTAACTCCAAGAGGCATTTTTAAACTTGGGGAGTGCAATTCCATAGAAGGTATCACTACACAGAGATGATCACCCCTAACATTTCTGTTTTTTCCTAATCTTTTTCTAATGCACATGTATGACCATCCTCTTTACATAGGTGGAGCCTGTCAGCAGCCTGTGGTTTCCCTCACACTCATCTTGTATGTAGCCTTCCACACACAATGATAAATTTTCATTTTATTAATAATTTCAAGCATATGAACTTAAAAGAGTAGAAATGGCCTCAGAGAGCACAAAGCATTTTATTTAGCACCTAGCTAACTCCTCTGTCCCACTGTATTTTCCCCCTATGGAGTCAGTTGTTTCTTAACCTACAAACACAACAAGAAGGTAAAAAAAAAAAAAAAAAAAAAAGGTTGGTATCTTGCTTCACAGCTACCTACGTAATATCCAGGTGAAGGCAAATATGACACCAACAAGCATCACGTACATAAATGTATAGACATGCTATTTTCTGAGAACCATACTTATACTGTATAGTTTATCTCCTTGATTCACTAATATGTTCTGTTCATTTCCTCATATCATTAAATATACCTCAAAAAACATAACTTTCAAAGGCCTCCCAATAAGAGTATGAAGTTCTGATGTAAGAAATTTAACGTGGATATGACGTGAACTCTGCAAGATGTAAGAGGACCCTCATCATAGGCAACCACATGGAACTTCATCACCTTCACACTGCATGAGGATGATCAGCTTTTTTGGAGGGAGCAAGAAGGAGATAGGGAACCTAATACTAACCCAATACTCATTATCCTATTTAGTATTTAAAAAATTAGCAATTATTACTATCTCACTTCACATATGAGAAAACTGAGGCCCAGGGGTCAAGTTAGCTAAATGGAATAGATCTTGGACACAGGACCAGAGATGCTTGAATCTAGACCCCAGTTTTTTTCAGTTTCATTACACTGTACCTGTGAACAGTAAATAAAATCTGAAAGTTAGGTCATATAAAAGGCCTCATAGAATCACATGAAGAAAAACTTTTAATAAATGTTATGAGCAAGAATAGGACATTTGGTTACTCAGAATCAGGGGGAAAAGGCAATTCAACATAGACCATATTTAGTTCCCTAAGCTTCCCAACTCCTTCATGGATCACTGCCTTGTCGCTGCAAAGGGTCTTGTATAACTCAATGAATCTATGAGCCATGCTTTGCAGGGATGGGTCATAGCAGAGAGTTCTGACAAAACGTGATCCACTAGAGGAGGGAATGGCAAATCACCACAGTATACTTGCCATGAGAACCTCATAAACTGCATAAAAGGCCAAAAACATATGACACTGAAAGATGAGTCCCCCAGGTCTGAAGGTGTCTAATATTATCTTCATCTCACCTAATAAGTAGATGTGCTTGTCTAGATTGTGTTCCAGTAAGTTGGGTTGAGTACATTAAGAGGGATTTTTTAATGTATGCCAGCCAAATGTCATTGGCAATATTTAATAATCTTGGCAATAAAATTCTGTACTCTATGATTTACTCTAAAATCATGATTTTTGCAGACATTTTAAATTTTGTATTTGCTTAGTTTTTATTTTCCCTCCCTGTTTCTGTTGATTTAGCCTCTCTAGGTGAGCTTCTCTGATACAAGCAAGGTGCAAGAGGAGCACTGAAGTAAATAAGCTACCAAGAAGGCCAGCAAGCCAAGCCATCTACAAGAACCATCAATTATTTACTACACTTCAGGGTTTCTACCATCCAATGATGGTTTTCATGCAGGACAGGAAATTACAGATACCACTCAACTCACACTGTTTCTTAAACTGGTGGACAAACAATAGGGTGGCATGACGCCCAGAAGCTCTCAAGTATGTCACTTCAGGTATCCTTCTATTCACAGCCCCAAATATTCTCTATCAACTCTCAATGGAGCCCAAACTCCCTCCACACCTACCACAACTATTCAAGTCCTCTATATAATTCCTTCTCCTTTAACAAGCCTATGTACCCAATATAGGCTGGGAAAGATTTGTTCTTATTACCGATGAATTAATTTTTTGCTTGGTTCTACCAATTTCACATATTTTGTTCTACCAAAAAATATCACATGAATTATTTCCAATCATGAACAACCACATATATTATGCCTTTTATGTACAGAACTGACATTTCTCTTTGTATTGCTTAGACTAACAATCTGTCTATCCCAGGATATATTAAAGAGTACCACTGTCATCTGCATTCATCTTTACCAAACTAAGAGGAAAGGTCACTATGAGTCAGGGACATGGGAGCAGAGCAAGGAGGTGCAGTTCCAGGTGTGGGACGGAGGTAAAACCAGAGGCAATGAGACAGTCCCTTCAGTACCATACTGAGGTGGGTGGGGAGGACATCTGGATCCGGAATGTCCTCCTTCCTTGTAAATGCCTCAGCAAGCCACAGCTGCCTTGCCCTGCTGGCCCCATCCCAATGTCCCCTTCACTTTTCCCTCAGTGGCTCCCACTGCTGTACCGATAGCCTTGGCAGCTGGCAGGGACAAGAGATACGCACAGTTACATCCCTTCTTTCCAAGTCCTTACATAACCTCATGGTCTCTTGGGCTGAAGAGAACATCCTGTCAAAAGCAAGAGGTATCAGAGGAAAGGAGGCAAAGAAGATTTACAGGGAAGACTCCTGAGTTCCCTCAAGTCTGTCACTGATATCTGTCATCTGGCAATGGTCTGAATTCCCCATCTCCCAGCCTGCCCTCCTGCAGAAGCATTCACAGCTCTAGGGTCCAGACAGCAATTACAATGAGCAGCTGACATGAGGGTCAAGGGAGGACTGATAGTATCAGCCTCATGTCATACAGACAGGGTGTATGAGAGAGAGCCAAAGGCTTTCTTTACTCTGAAGCAGCATTTTATTTCTAATAAAAGATCAGTTACTCAAATTATACACTTAGATATATACCAAAAAGAACTAAAAATAGAGACTAACGGAGATACTTGTATGTTAGTGTTCATCACAGCATTGTTCATAATAGATAACATGTAAAAACAATCCCCAAATCCATCAACAGATGGATGCATAAACAAAATGTGTCATGTATATATATACATATATATGTATATATATATGTATATATATATATATGAAAGTAAAAGTGAAGTTGCTCAGTTGTATCTGACTCTTTGTGACCCCATGGACTGTAGCCTACCAGGCTCCTCCGTCCATGGGATTTTCCAGGCAAGAATACTGGAGTGGGTTGCCATTTCCTTCTCCAGGAGATCTTCCTGACCTAGGGATTGAACCCGGGTCTCCCGCATCGTAGGCAGATGCTTTGCCATCTGAACCACCAGGGAAGTCCATATACATATATTTATACAATGGAATGCTTTTCAGCCATAAAAAGGAATGAAGTTCTAATATATGCTACATGGATAAACCTCAAAAATTTTGCTTTAAGTGAAATAAGCCAGATACAAAAGAAAACACATTTCATGGTTTCACTTAGGTGAAATATCTGGAATAGTCAAAATCATAGAGATAGCAAGTAGATTATTATACCGTGCTTATTTAACTTATATGAAGAGTACATCATGTGAAATATCTGGCTAGATGAATCACAAGTGGAATCAAGACTGCCAGGGGGAATATCAATAACCTCAGATATGCAGATGATCACCCTTATGGCAAAAAGTGAAGAAGAACTAAAGAGCCTCTTAATGAAGGTGAAAGAAGACAGTGAAAGAGCTGGCTTAAAACTCAGTATTCAAGAAACTAAGATCATGGTATCTGGTCTCCTCACTTAATGGCAAATAGATAGGGAAAAATTGGAAACAGTGACACTTTATTTTCTTGGGTTCCAAAATCACTGTGGACAGTGACTGTAGCCATGAAATTAAAAGAGGCTTGCTCCTACGAAAAGAAGCTATGACAAATCTAGACAGCATATTAAAAAGTAGAGACATCACTTTGCCAACAAAGGTTTGTATAGTCAAAGCTGTGGTTTTTCCAGTAATCATGTATGGCTGTGAGAGATGGACCATAAAGAAGGCTGAGTGCTGAAGAACAGATGTTTTAGAACTGTGGGGCTGGAGAAGACTCTTGAGAGCCCCTTGGACAGCAAGGAGATCAAAACAGTCAATCCCAAGGGAAATCAACCCTGAATATTCATTGGAAGGACTGATTCTGAAACTTAAATACTTTGGCCACCTGATACAAAGAATTGACTGATTGCCCTAATGCTGGGAAAGATTGAGGGCAAGAGTAGGAGGGGATGACAGAGGATGAGATGGTTGTATGGCATCATTCATTCAATGAACATAAGTTTGAGAAAAATCTGGGAGATAGTGAAGGACAAGGAAGCCTAGTGTGCTGCAGTCCATGGGGTCACAAAGAGTCGGACATGACTGAGCGACTGAATAACAATACAGCAGGGCCCGGGAGGAAAGTGGAATGGAGAATGATTTTTTAATTGCTACAGTTTCTTTGGCGTGCTGAAAAAATAGAGGTGACAGTTGCACAACGCTGCAAATGTAATTCATGCCACTGAATCATACTCTTAAAAACTGCTAAAAAGGCAACTTTTAGGTCATATATATTTACCACACAAAACAGATCACCTACTCAGTCAGCATTCAGTCTCCTTGCTACTCAAGAACAGTTTTTTTAGGTTCTGCCAATTGCTAGAAAGTTTCTTGATGTCATCAGACTGGCACATATTTTCTTTGATCTTTCTGCATTTCCTCATGGTCTTCTCTCTATTATTAAAAATAATTACATAACATTTATGGAGTCTCAGGCACTCTTCAAGTCTACATGAATTAGAGAGTTTAATTCATATGAAAAGTACTTGCCGTATCATCTTTATTTTACCAAAGGAGAAGCATACATCCTTCCCAGTGT
The DNA here is from genome assembly GCA_007570785.1 of Antilocapra americana. Taxonomy (NCBI): domain Eukaryota; kingdom Metazoa; phylum Chordata; class Mammalia; order Artiodactyla; family Antilocapridae; genus Antilocapra; species Antilocapra americana. The sequence goes on along the minus strand of ML663567.1, from coordinate 11,577,991 downwards.
CAACCAGCAAGTAAGAGCACATCCAGAATTCAGTCAGGCTCCAAAACCCACATTCTTAACCATAACTCTAAAGCATCCTTGGAACTCTGCAATAGACACTTTGTGGGAACTTGTGAAAAATCACGTTCATAGCCTATATCAGATTGACTGAATCAGAATCTCTGAAGGTGGAATTGAGGAATCTTCATTTTTTAAAACTGTTTTTTAGTGGGGGTTGGGGTGGTGTGGGCTATGCCTAGTGGCATGCAGGATCTTAGTTCCCTGATCAGGGATCGAACCTGCGCCCCTTGCATTGGGGAGCTCAGAGACTTAACCACTAGACCACCAGGGAAGTACAAGAGTCTACATTTTAAAAAAGATCCTCACATGTTCCAATTTCAAAACTTACTACAAAGTCACAGGAATCAGTGCCAGGGTGGTAGGCAGAAGTATAGACATATAAATTAATGAAACAGAAATGAAAATGCTGTATATTCTGGCAGAGTATAGAGGATGGACTGACAATGGTTAGAGATGACTATATGAGATTGTAGAAGGAAAAATTCTTAGGAAACTATAATAAAATATCCAACTAAGAAATGAAGACTGAACGATGACAAGGGGTAAGAGAGAGGGCCATTAAAAATAACTCTGTGCCATCTAGCTTGGGTGACTGGTAAGGGAGTAATGCCATTTTCCAATACAAAATATGGGAGAAAAGAGCAGATTCTTTTGAGATGAGAAACAGGACAATGAATGATTTCAGTTTTTTTTTTTTTTTTAAATTTAAGCATCCTGTGAGGCTTTTCAGAGTGGCATGGCAGTATCAGCCAAGATACGTGCTAGAGATATAAATCTGGGATTTAGGTGCTCACAGGTATTAACTGAAACTATGGAGGAGGTGAGATTCTCTGAAAAGGTCAGAGATGGGTTGAGCACAAAGCAATAGGGAATATCTATACTTGAGGGGTAGCAGAAAAAGCAGCACAATTAATGGAGGTTGAGAAATAGATGGAGACATAGGAGAAGAACTAAAAGATTGCAAGGCAGACATTTTTAGGAGAATGTGGACATAAGACACCCATCAATAAAGTACTTATTATTATACTGTCAGTTGCAAGAAGCAGAAATCCACTTGAGCTAACTTAAGTGGAAGAGGAGAATTTAATTACAGAATTCAGGAGTGTTTCACTTAAATCTATAAGGCAAACTATGTGGCTAGGCCTCATAGGGGGCTAGGATCAGAAATTGCACAACTGTCATGAACCAAGGGGGTATATCTGCTCAGTTCTTTAAACAACAGCTTCATTTATCTCTCTGCAGACTCTTTGCTGTGGCTCACCTCAAACTACCTGGTTTACATACTGAATAATTTACATATTGAGTAATATCAATTCCAAGTCATTAGGAAAAGGATCTGACTGGCCCCAGTTGGATCAGGTGTCTACCCATGAGCCAATCAATCATGGCCACCGTGGGGATGAAGAAAGATAAACAGAACACGGCAGCCATGCGCCATTTCTGTGAATAAAGGGAGTAGTTAAACTTAGAGAAGAAATGTTCTGAATTTGGCAGATGCTCCCAAAGATTCTTTACCAGCTGAGCCACAAGTGAAGCCTAAGAATACTGGAGTGGGTAGCCTACCCCCTTTCTGACCCAGGAATCCAACAGGGGTCTCCTGCATTGCAGGCAGATCCTTTACCAACTGAGATCCCTGGGTTGGGAAAATCCCCTGGAGAAAGGAAAGGCCACCCACTCTAGTATTCTGGCCTAGAGAATTCCATGAACTGTATTATCCATTGGGTTGCAAAGAGTCGGACACTACTGAGCAAATTTTCAGTTTCACTTTCCCCAAAGATACCTACTTAAATCTTAAAGTGACTACACAAAGATTTGATTGCCCATTCATGGAGGCATTAATTACAAGGAAAGCTGTGAGAACCCTGACTCTTTTTTTCTCTCTTCTGTTTCTTTTAGCTCAGAGGAAAAGATGCATTAATGTCTGTATGGGTTTCTCTGTAACAGAAACAAGAAAAAAAAGAAATTGCTTGTGAAATGCCTTGACATCCTTAGGTCAAAAGATCTAAACAAATACAAAGGGTTTTTTATTTTTATTTTTTTCTAGGGAGAGCTAGAGCTTTCCTGTTGTTTTTGCCTTCGGCTGGGTCTCATTGATTTCCCAAATTGTACTTGCTGCTTTCTGGCTTTCATTAATCAAACTGCCACCTGTGATAGACTGCTGGTCCCTCATCTTATTTTGATTAATTCCATTCTCGAATTCATCTCTCTGGCACAGTTTGCAGTGGAAGATTTGTTAGGAGCAGAGCAGGATGAGGGAGGACTAGAAATTTGAAATAGTGGAGTCTTCTCTAGTCTAATCTGACTGAGTCTGTTAATGGAAATATTCCCACCTACCCCCTCATTCCTTCCAGCTCTAAGAATAGCAGTACCAGCTGTACTTGCCTGAACCATATCTAAATTAATAAAATAAAGTGGGATTATTGACATTTTCTTGCTTCAACTAGCAAATGTGCATCTTTGAATTTTTGTCAACTAAAATGCTCTCATAAAGGAACATTCACAGAAATGGGCTTGACATAAAAATGATAATGCACACTTTACTTATGCTAATTATGTATTTGTATTCCTCTTACTCATGTTGCTCTTTTATCTGTTTTTCATTTCAGAAATTAGTATTAAACTAAGGCAGTTAAAGGACCGCAATGTAACTTATAAGGCAGGAAAGGGGTTTTATGGTCACATGTGATCAGACTTGGTCTTATTGCCAGTTCTATTACCTAAGACATGAGAGACCTGAGGGAAATTATTTAACCTTTCTAAACATTCCTTTTCAAATCTTCACTATTATGCTCTTTAGAGGTTTAAATGATACATGCAAAGAAAGCACCATTAGTATCTGACACATAGTAAAGATTAATTAATCATAGTTCAAAAATATGTTTTGGTGTGGAGAGAGTGACTTCTTAGTCACACTGTTCAGAATCTTTGTATCAGATGTCCAGATAGAAAAAGAGTTTAATGCATGGATAAACCCAGGAGAGACCTGGGAGCCTGGTTTAGCAGAGGAGAAAAGTGAACTTTATGCTGGTGGAGATGGTGTCATGCTCTCTTTTGGATCACATAGGAAAGTGTGACAATTAATGGTTTGAGATCCTGCATGTACTTCACACTTGGGATTGAGAACATCTGAAGGTCTTGGGGACTGGACCACCACTGTCTATTTCCATGAAGAACTGAGGAGGCTCCTGGGCAAGAACTCTTCCAGGTTTGAGACTTGAGGCTGAAGGCTGCATAAGAGGATGATACTGAATGTATCAGCTACTTAAACGTCCTATGGTCCTGATCTGAGTCTCATGCTTAGTTCAGTTTAGTTGAGTCACTCAGTCGTGTCCGACTCTTTGCGACCCCATGAATTGCAGCACGCCAGACCTCCCTGTCCATCACCAACTCCCAGAGTCCAAACAAACCCATGTTCATCAAGTCGGTGATGCCATCCAGCCATCTCATCCTCTGTCGTCCCCTTCTCCTCCAGCCCCCAATCCTTCCCAGCATTAGGGTCTTTTCTAATGAGTCAGTTCTTCGCATGAAGTGGCCAAAGTATTGGAGTTTCAGCTTCAACATCAGTCCTTCCAATGAACACCCAGGACTGATCTCCTTTAGGATGGATTAGTTGGGTCTCCTTGCAGTCCAAGGGACTTTCAAGAGTCTTCTCCAACACCACAGTTCAAAAGCATCAATTCTTCGGCGCTCAGCTTTCTTCACAGCCCAACTCTCACATCCATACATGACTAATGGAAAAACCATAGCCTTGACTAGATGGACCTGTGTTGGCAAAGTAATGTCTCTGCTTTTAAATATGCTATCTAGGTTGGTCATAACTTCCCTTCAAAGGAGTAAGCGTCTTTTAATTTCATGACTGCAGTCACCATCTACAGTGATTTTGGAGTCTAGAAAAATAAAGTCTGACACTGTTTCCACTGTTTCCCCATCTATTTCCCATGAAGTGATGGGACCTGATGCCATGATCTTAGTTTTCTGAATGTTGAGCTTTAAGTCAACTTTTTCACTCTCCTCTTTCACTTTCATCAAGAGGCTTTTTAGTTCCTCTTCACTTTCTGCCATAAGGGTGGTGTCATCTGGATATCTGAGGTTATTGATATTTCTCCCAGCAATCTTGATTCCAGCTTATGCTTCCTCCAGCCCAGAGTTTCTCCTGATGTACTCTGCATATGTTAAATAAGCAGGGTGACAATATACAACCTTGCCGTATTCCTTTTCCTATTTGGAACCAGTCTGTTGTTCCACGTCCAGTTCTAACTGTTGCTTCCTGACTTGCACACAGGTTTCTAAAGAGGCAGGTCAGGTGGTCTGGTATGCCCATCTCTTTAAGAATTTTCCACAGTTTATTGTGATCCACACTGTCAAAAGCTTTGGCATAGTCAATAAAGTAGAAATAGATGTTTTTCTGGAACTCTCTTGCTTTTCTGATGATCCAGCAGATGTTGGCAAGTAGATCTCTGGTTCCTCTGCCTTTTCTAAAACCAGCTTGAACATCTGGAAGTTCATGGTTCACGTGTTGCTGAATCCTGGCTTGGAGAATTTTGAGCGTTACTTTCCTAGCAAGTGAGATGCGTGCAATTGTGTGGTAGTTTGAGCCTTCTTTGGCACTGCCTTTCTTTGAGATTGCTTAAACTGAGATTAAAAGATAAATGGCCTTCATTTACACCTTTGTAGGACATATAAAGCACAAGGTCACATGGCTTTGTAGCCAGGTTATTATTTTAGCCAGAGTGAACTAAATTTTCCCCCTTGAGAAAACTTCTAGAACCTAAATAAGTTAAGGACACAGTGGCCTGAGCCGTACACTTGATCATTCAGAAAATGAAACAGCAAATGAATAAATAGGTGAGGGCCCTTGGCAAGACCCTGGGACAGGAGCTGCCATGGTGGGGGTGTGGGCAGAATGAAGAAAATGCCACATGTGGCTATTGCTGTAATGCTCATTTTACCCTCTTAAGATGTAGCCTGGGAAATAACAACTGTTCGTGGAATAAATTTCTACTAATTAAGCAACTTATATGCATCATACTTCTGTATTGTCCTCTTTTATTTATTTTGCTTCTGGGGATTAAAATTGAAGTTAAGCAGTTCAAAGGAATGTGTGGTATAAACATGGGCTTTCGCATCTGAGAGGGACTTGGGCAAATTACTTCATGTTTCCATGCCTTTTTCATTTCATCTATAAAATAGGATTATTGGGAGATCTAATTGGATGATGTGTGAATGTGTGCCTGACTCTAATAATAGAGTTTTCTGCATAGCAATAACCAGCCATAAACTGCTTAGCAAGAATTCATGTATACAACTGCTTTTCCATATTCTCATAGTTGAAGATAGAAACATAAAAAAGAGAACTCAAAATTAGTATAAAATTAATGAGGAAAGATGTTCGCAGTGAGAGAAGCAATTTGATTCACTCAAGGAATAAATTAAAATAATTCAATTGTAAAGAACATGTCTCATACTTATTTAATACTTTCCAAATTGTTTTTAGCAGTTTTAGGTTCACTTAGGTAAATAAATGCTTGGTAAATAAAAACTAACACATTGATTTAGGGTGTCCCTCACAATTTCAGATAATAATAATGCAGCCGATAATTATAACAGTAAAGCCATTGGACTAGAGTCAGGAGACTTGAGTCAAGACCTAGTTTTTCCCACTAATTAGCCATGTGACCTTGGATAAGACTTCAGGCCTTAGCACATTCGTCCTTAAATTAAAGAGCTTCCTCCAAGTTCTTTCTGGGTTGAATATTCTATATTTTTAAACAGGCTCTGAAGACCTAAAAGAGTGCTTATCATGAAGGACAAAAGGAGCATGGAACTATCACATAGGAGGGCCCCAAGGAAAAAACTTACAGTGTTGTGGGCACTAACATTATGTGAGAATCAGAGAAACAGTAACAGTGTGAACAACCACTTGAGTGCCTGTCAAGGTTCAAGCGCTGTACTTAGTGCTTTACATACATTATTTCATTTAACCCTTACAATAGCCCTGTGAACTAAGTATTAACAGTCCCAATTATAGCTAAGAACACTGAGCTTCAGATACTCAAACATTTCAGGGACCACTTGCTCATATACTAACTTGATAATCTGGTTTTCCCTTTTTATTAACAAAGAGAACTGAATTCAGTATTGGAATTATGTCTGTAGCCTTGGTTTGTTTATTATGGTTCTCAACCTTTACTGAACTACTTAGGGGATTTGAGAATGTTGTATGGATGGCAGCAGAGATCACAGACCCTTTGAAGCACATTTATGGTTTAGAACATCTCTTAGATAAAGAGTCAAATTCTGCCCATAGTCTTTAAGAGCAGCCTAAGAGGATCCAAGAATATCTTAAGTAACTGTTCAGAGAGTGCTTCAAAGGTCTAACAAGGTGATAAAAATTGTTGCCACTATTGTCCTTTCAGGATAACATGTTTTCTCATTTCTTAAGTCTCCTTCCACCTATATATCTATTTCATTGAGGTGAGAGTACTTACCTTGGAGCAATAAATGGTGAATTGTTTGTGTTAGATTATTGCACTGCTTTTGATCTACTTTTCCATGGGTTTCAGTTCTGGACCTTTACTACATTCCTGTTGGATTTCTTGGGTAAAGATGATCACTAAATAAATACTTATGAGTATTTATGGTAACTTTGGTGATTGCACTTCAGCCTACCTTCCAACAACTGTAATCTGCCCAGGCTGAGAAATTGTAAGTGGTTGCCATTGTGTCACTAAGAGGCCTTTCAAATGAAAATGGCCAAGAGCCAGATGATGCAGGGGATCTATTTGCATTACTCTGAACTAGACACCCGAGGGAGCTTCCCTGGTAGCTCAGATGGTAAAGAATCTGCCTGTAATGCTGGAGACCTGGATTTGACCCCTGGATTGGGAAGATCCCCTCGAGAAGGGAATGGCAACCCACTCCAGCGTTCTTGCCTGGGAAATTTCTTGGACAGAGGAGCCTGGCGAGCTACAGTCCATGGGGTCACAGAGTTGAACACGACTAAATCACTAACACTTTCATACATCAAGGGAAGCCACTGGAGAGTTTCAAACAGGGGACATATGACCTGGTCACATGTGATTTTCCAAAATGGCACTATGACTACAGGAGGAAAAGACTTGGGAAAGATTCAGAACTAGTGTAATAAAAACTAAATAGAGACTTAGGTCATCCTGTTTCCTTTGAGCTCCCTGAAGGAGAGACCTTGTAAATCTTTCTCATGATGGTGTCCACAGAACCTAGCACAGAGTCTAGTGCAGTGTAGACTGTTGAATTAATCAGTGACGGAATAAAGAACTAAAAGCTCCCTGAAGGCAAGGAGAGCTCTTTGTCACTAGTCATCTATGAAGGATACTGTTTACAAAGAGGGGTCTTGGTACAAAAAGTGTACAGTGGCATGGCATAATTTTCAGTGAATTAATTATACGCTCCTAAAAGACAGCAAGTGTGACTATTTTTCTTTGCATCTCTGCTTGCCCTCACTCCTAGACCTAACACACTTATTTGTAAACAATAGGGTAGTAACAAATGCTTACTGAAAATTCTATTTGTAGACTAGTAGTTTTTTTTTAAACAAACCGCTGAAATATCACTTTCAACATTCTTACATCTTCGTGCACTTAACAATGCTTCTTAAAGGGGCTGATTCTCAGAGTTACAGCAATGAAAAACCAAAAGAAGTAGAAACAAAGTTTGTCCTAATTGGAGAAGGCTTTAGAGATATCTGATCTAACTCACTATACTACAAGCACCAGTACAACTTATGTGGGTATTGCTCTCTACTTTAGTCTCATACCTGACCCTTACATGACTTCTCTGAGCTCTGTCCTCATTTCTTTCCAGCTCTGAGTAGTACACACTTTTACGACTCTTAAATCCACCTGAAAATTTAAAAATGGATGAAATCTTGGGTGACGCAGTGAATTTCATTCATCTTGGCTCAGATCACCTTTTTTTCAGCATTACTGAAAGGGGGGGGCCTTCTGGGTCAGGAAGTGCAAGGAGCTGTAGAAGTAAGAATGGGCAATGAGCATGTTGGAGGTTCTTTGTCGGACTTTGCAGTGTATGCCACTTGCCCCTTAGTAAAGCAAAGATACCTTGGGTGGATGTTGGGATTATATAAATTTGCTAGTGAATAATTTTATCATAAATATAGCACTCTTGGGTTCGCCAGTAGAATTTTTGTACCTCTTCAGTCAGTTCAGTTCAGTCCTTCAGTAGTGTCTGACTCTGTGACCTCATAACCACAGCATGCCAGGCGTCCCTGTCCATCACGAACTCCCGGAGTCCACCCAAACCTATGTCCATCGAGTCGGTGATGCCATCAAACCCTCTCATCCTCTGTTGTCCCTTTCTCCTCTTGCCCTCAATCTTTCCCAGCATCAGGGTCTTTTCCAGTGAGTCAGCTCTTCAAATGAGGTGGCCAAAGTATTGGAGTTTCAATTTCAACATCAGGCCTACCAATGAACACCCAGGACTGATCTCCTTTAGGATGGATTAGTTGGATCTCCTTGCAGTCCAAGGGACTCTCAAGAGTCGTCTCCAACACCACAGTTCAAAAGCATCAGTTCTTCGGCACTCAGCTTTCTTCACAGTCCAACTCTCACATCCATACATGACTATTGGAAAAACCATAGCCTTGACTAGACAGACCTGTGTTGGCAAAGTAATGTCTCTGCTTTTTTTTTTTCTTTTTGACATCATTACTTTTATTTTTTATTTATTTATTTTTTAAAAATTTTCTTTACTTTATTGTGTTGGTTTTGCCATGCATTGACATGAAACCACCATGGGTTTACATATGCTCCCCCTCCAGAACCCCCCCTCCCTCCTCCCTCCCGATTCCCTCCACCTGGGTCATCTCGGTGCACCAGCCCCCAGCATCAGCCCTGGGCTGGCGATTGATTTCACATATGATAATTAACATGTTTCAATGCCATTCTCCCATAACATCCCACCCTTGCCCTCTTCCACAGAGTCCACGAGTCTGTTCTATACATCTGCGTTTTGTTTGCTGTCTCGCATGCAGGGTTCTCGTTACCATCTTTCTAAATTCCATATATATGCATTAGTATACTGTATTGTTTTTCCTTCTGGCTTACTTCACTCTGGAAAATGTCTCTGCTTTTAAATAAGCTATCTAGGTTTGTCATAACTTCCCTTCCAAGGAGTAAGCGTCTTTTAATTTCATGGCTGCAATCACAATCTGAGGTGATTTTGGAGCCCAGAAAAATAAAGTCTGACACTGTTTCCACTGTTTTTCCATCTATTTCCCATGAAGTGATAGGACCAGATGCCATGATCTCAGTTTTCTGAATGTTGAGCTTTAAGTCAACTTTTTCACTCTCCTCTTTCACTTTCATCAAGAGGCTTTTTAGTTCCTCTTCACTTTCTGCCATAAGGATGGCGTCATCTGGATATCTGAGGTTATTGATATTTCTCCCAGCAATCTTGATTCCAGCTTATGCTTCCTCCAGCCCAGAGTTTCTCATGATGTACTCTGCATATGTTAAATAAGCAGGGTGACAATATGCAGCCCTGACGTACTCCTTTTCCTATTTGGAACCAGTCTGTTGTTCCACGTCCAGTTCTAACTGTTGCTTCCTGACTTGCACACAGGTTTCTAAAGAGGCAGGTCAGGTGGTCTGGTATGCCCATCTCTTTAAGAATTTTCCATAGTTTATTGTGATCCACACAGTCAAAAGCTCTGGCATAGTCAATAAAGCAGAAATAGATGTTTTTCTGGAACTCTTGCTTTTCTGATGATCCAGCAGATGTTGGCAATTTGATCTCTTGCTCCTCTGCCTTTTCTAAAACGAGCTTGAACATCTGGAAGTTCACAGTTCATGTATTCCTGAAGCCTGGCTTGGAGAATTTTAAGCATTACTTTACTAGTGTGTGAGATGAGTGCAATTGTGCAGTAGTTTCATCATTCTTAGGCATTGTCTTTCTTTGGGATTGGAATGAAAACTGACCTTTTCCAATCCTGTGGCCACTGCTCAGTTTTCCAAATTTGCTGGCATATTGAGTGTAGTACTTTCACAGCATCATCTTTCCAGATTTGAAATAGCTCAACTGGAACTCCATCCCCCCAACTAGCTTTGTTCATAGTGATGCTTTCTAAGGCCCATTAGACTTCACATTCCAGGATGTCTGGCTCTAGGTGAGCAATCACACTATCGTGATTATCTGATTATACCTCTTATCCATTTTACAAAATGCTTTCTTCGACCTTATGTCTTTTCATCATTGGTTGTTTTTCCACATAAGTTCTTCAAAAATGTCACTAATGAACACTTACTCTTTGACAAGCACTGTGATTTGTGTGGTGGGCCATACAAACAAGTAAAGAAGTTGCCCCTGTAATAACAGGTATGTGTTGCCAGCAACAGAAAATTTGACTAACATGTTGCAAGGTTATCAGATTGTTAAAATCAAAAGTTAGAATGGCAGGTTTGACTAAATAGGATCTGGAAGATCTAGGAGGCAAGTTAGCAGAAGATAGCTTTCTCAGGACACTGCCACTAAAACAAATCAATTGTGTTCCCCTATGTTTGTGATACTCTGTTCAAGTTTCAAAGCCCTGGGAAAAGAGTTCCAACTCACTTACTTACCGGTAGGGAAAGGAATTGCAGAAATCTCTGATAGCCCATTCTATCAAGACTACACACAACAGAAGACAGTTAATTTCCCAAAAGAAAAACAAGCTACTATTTCTGAAGTAGAAAAATGGATACTGAATAGCCAAAAACCATCATATGACTATTACAATTGGTTTCCCTAAAGATTTTTACAGTTGGGCTTAGAAGACATCACATCTGTCCAAGAAGAGTTAAAGGGATAAGGACTGAATAGCCTCACACATCAACAGAACAAATACCTCAAGGAAACAGTCTGATGAAATCTCATATACATAGTCATACTGAGGATAAAACTATGAGTTTAGAGAAAAATAAGTGACTAGGGAAAGTCAGGCAGCCCTCATACAGAACGAGCAAATTTTTACGTTGGGCATGGTAGGATGGGTAGAATTTGATTAGGTGGGGGATTGTTCAACATGTACTCACTCTTGGTTAGATTTCACATAGAAGGTTCAGGGTGTACTTTGATTCAAACAGCTCCTAGAGTTAAATGCATCAACTAATTATTGACCAGCAAAAGATAAGACATATAGCATACTTAGAACAGAGTCTTTCTCACAGTAAGTACTTTAAAAATGTTAACTATTGTTGTTAACATCATCATCATCATCATTATAAATTTTAAACTGTTATTCCAATTACATGTCAGATTAATTTTTAATAGGGTTTCCCAGTTGGTGCATTGGTAAAGAAACAGCCTGCCAATGCAGGAGACACAAGAGACATAGGTTCGATCCTTGGATCAGGAAGATCCCTTGGAGTAAGAAATGGCAACTCACTCCAGTATTCTTGCCTGGAAAATCCCATGGACAGAGGAGCCTGGTGCACTACAGTCCAAGGGGTCGCGAAGAGCTGGACATGACTGAACACATATACACAACACACAAAATTTTTATATGTCTCCAAAAGCATATATATATATATATATATATATATATATGTATATATCTTTCCCTTATATGTTATAGAGTCTGACAAAAAATCTGCCAAAGACTATGTCCCTGAAATGACTGAAAACTGATCTTTTGCACTCAGATTTAAAGTCAGCCAGGGCAGCCATAACTAGATTTTCACCTAAATTAGGATAGTTTTAGATGCACTCAGGTTGATATAACTATACCCTCTCTAACATGCTTTTCTAGTGTTGTCACTCTCCTTGACAAGACATTCTTATTTGTGTCAAATCAAGTTATTTTTCTGTAATATTTATGTTTGCTAACCCCTGTAGAAATGGAAAACAACCTGTCAGCCTCCCTCTCAAAATAATTCTTACACTTGAATGCTATTGTCATTTTTTGGCTTTTTCCTCTCCAAGCTAAAAACACTCTGGCCCCTTTTATCTTTCTTTATAGCTTCCCAGATCTTAAAAATGCTGTTGCTTTATTTCAAGATCACTTTCAGTTTCTCCACATCTCCTTTTATGCTTACTAGAAAAAAATTATATAGAGTAGGTGATCATAGGGAGTTCCCATAAATAGGGCCAAGAGACCTCTTGAGATACAATAATAATGAACAACTGTGGAGTGTTTATTATACAACATATGCTTTAGTAGTCAAAATACTTCTATGAATTAACTATTGTTTTCCTTATTTCACATGTATGAAAAGTTTCAGAGCTAGTAAATGCATAGACAGGACAGTGATTAGGTCTGTTCAGTGCCAAAGCCTGTGTCCTTATACCCCAGGCTACATTCCAGCCCACTGAGTTTGGGACCACAGTAACAAACAGATGATTGGATGATCAAGACCCCAAAATGTTCTACCTTAGAGCAGTGCTTCTACAAGTTTTCCTACTCTAGTATTCAGACGACAAGTAGAGAATCACCACACAGTCTATCAGAAATGGAAGAGATTCTTTGGGAATTCACTTTTTTTCTTAAAAGTTCATGAATGTCTTGCTTTCCATTTAACACCATATGTTTACTCAAACATAAAAAAAGTTAAAATTACAAACAATAAAGCAAAATTGAATCTCTAAAAAGGCCCATCATCTTTATGACACTTTGAGTTCCCTAGGACTATGGGAAGCCCAAACAGAGAATTAGAGCCATATATTGGGCTACAATAACTTTAGCATAAGAAATATTTCAAAGAAGTTGTAATGCTTTTCCTTAGAACTTGCTCCCCATGTCATCTTAGCAAAGCACTGTAAGGTATTAACCATCACTCAGAATGACATCTTTATGTGCCCTCTAATATAACACTGCAAAATATCTGCTAATACAACTCAGTGTCTATGGTATGGGGTTATTTAGAATAATCTAGGCAAAATTTGAGGGACAACTGACTAAAACGATGATTGCCACTTTAAAAGGATTGATTTGTTGCTTTTTATTCTGGCAATAATTAAATATTATGGAAGAAGCTTCTCAGATGGTGCTAGTGGTAAAGAATACACCTGCCAATGCAGGAGAGTTCTATCCCTGGGTCAGGAAAATCCCCAGGAGTAGGAAATGGCAATCCACTCCAGTATTCTTGCCTGTAAGATTCATGGAGCAGAGGAGCATGGCAGGCTACAGTCCATGAGATTGTAAAGGGTCAGACACAACTGAGCACACAGCACAGAAACCTGAAAAAACAGACCATGGAAGAAGCAGCTGTTTAATAAGGTCATTCAGAGTCTAAAGCAATAGTACGAATTTAAAAGAGAAGGAAAATGTTTTCTGCTTTATCAACCTAATTTGCATTAATATCTCTACTAACATGGGTAGCTCTACATGAGTATTGGTTGTTGGAGCGAGGGGGAAAGCCTGTACTGAGCTCCTGAAGTTTGGCCCCAAACAAGGGTGATGCTGTAATTTATCATTCAAACTGGGGCACTCTGGAGAAAAAAAGGGGGCATTATTAATAATTAGGCCTAGACAGCAGTCATAAACTGGGACTGTTCTGGGCAAACTGGGACACGTGGTCACATTATCCACAATCGGTTCTTCACATGCAGTTAAAGGCCAAGGATGGTTGATTATACTAAAAACTTAATGTTCTCATATCTCATGTCAGGTTGCTTTTTTGGTGATAACTTATGACTACTTTTGAGATTTGGGTGAAAACTGTGGACTTTCAATTTTAAAAAAGCCTTCAGCCCTACCCCTGCCAATTCCTTTACCAATGTGACATTCTTCTTCCCATACCTTAGGTGTTTGTCTATTTACCAATAAAAACATCTAAACGAGCAACATCATTGCTTATTCATATCCATTTATGTTCCATTTTAATCATGAGGTTTTTCTTTTTTTGCAGCAATGAAGTGGTTAGTCACTTTCTCATCTTATATCTCAGTATGTGTGTTTGTTCTTAATTGTTCTTAATTGTACTCTGTGTAACAACTGAATTTCCATTTTATTTTTTAAGGATTTTTTTTCAGACAATTTACAGTAAGTTTGATTTCTATCTTTAAAACTGTTAGTAAAACAGGAACCTTGTCAAGTTAAGCCAGATGGCATCTTAATTAATAGTTGTTGATATCAATCACAGCACTACTTAGTGTGACACCAGTGAAAAAGGCTTCCAAGGTCATTCTAACTGCCATTAACAGATAAACTCACAAACTTCAGTGATTTAACAAAACAGAGCTTGTTCTATTTTACTCTGGTCAAAACTAAAATGGTTACTCCTAACCTGTAGGTTGACTCTCCTCTGCGCAGTGACTAAGAGACCTAATTTCATTTCACCTTCTTGTTCTGAGGCTACGTGTGGAGACGGTACACATCAGGTTCAGCCATCTTTTCTTGGCCAGAATTTAGCTGTATGACCACACCTCCTGAAACAAGTTTTGGGAATGTAGTCTAGTTGAAGTCCCAGAATGAAGAGGAAATAGGTTTGGGGAACACCAAGGCATCGTATGCCACATAAGTGATTTTTCTATACTATTTGCTTGACACATTAAGGTAAGTTCAGAACCTACTCTATACCACATCTCCTTAGTGCGCAAATAGAACAGATCCTAAAACTTTATTAAAGGCCTTGCAGAGGCAATAGATTAAACAGAGTCAGGTATGACCTTGAGCAATTCACTTTGTGAGCCTCAATTTTCTCAACTGTAAAATTTATACAAAAGTACCTAACAACCATTCGTGACACAGAGTAATCTCTGGTAGTTAAGATTATTTTTTATGGATTCACATGGAATTATGCTATACACCAGTATTTTATTCATTGTACTTTTTGTAGTATCTTTCTTATTAAGGAAGCTAAATTTACTGGTTATCTAATGGACATATCCACCCTAAGGCATAATATTACCTTTCTCAGTGCCTAGGGCTTCCTTCAGTCCTTCAAGACTTGTCAAGCAATAACTCATGGCCCATTTTATGCCTGCAAGTTCCTACTGATAATCTATCTAGTTTATCAATTCATGATTCAATTATTTCTTTATTCTAATCAGGCTTTCTTTTCTCTATTAGTAAAAGCACCTTATTCTCGGTTATCTCAGAGCTCCTTCATCAGACACTTCTATAGGATACAGTAAATATTAGTTCAAGAATTACTGGCATTAACAGCTATAAATTTTTCGAAATCAAGAACCATCTTTAGGCCAGATTCCCATTAGACACTGTTTTCTGGCACTGTATACACACTGCTGTTTTCACTTTTATATTTCCCTTTAGGAAAGAGAATGTCATGGCTTATAATAGAGGAGGGAGGGAAAAAACAATAATAGGCACTTAACCTACATTAATTCATTTTTTCCAGTTTTGCTGAGATCTAATTGACATATAACATTGTATTAGTTTATGGTATATAACATAATGATGATATATTTATGTATTATGAAGTAAACATTAATTTATCTTATTCTCACAAATACAATCCTATTAGGTATTGGTACCCTCATATTAATAAAATGAGTAAGAGAGAAATTCAGAGAGATCAGCTGACTTGTCCAACTTTGAGGAAGCTTTAGGTTTCATAGAAGACACATTCTTCTTTATAACTCAGAGTTTCTCAAGGTGTGGTCCAGGTACTGTTGACTTTTAGAATCATCAGAGCCTCAAGCAAAATCTGTAGGACCAAAATCTTGGAGGGTGGATCTCAGAAACCTGCATTTTAAATAATCATCACAGGTCATGTTGAAGACAAACCAGCTAGTCTCCACCACTGCTATCCCTATCAAACCTACTGTTCCACAGAAATCAATGTAGCTGAGGTATGCTATGACCTGCTGGGACTAACTCCGATGGATATCCTCACTCCTAATTTTAGAGTCTCACACTTTCATTTGATGATATTGATCACTCTTTTCTGGAGAATTTTACCACCTTGGCTACCAGGAGTAGCAATTTCTGCTCGTGATTCTACACGCATTCTTTCCTTTTCTGTCCTCTGTGAGAGTTCTTCTTGGGCCTACACTTTAAATGCTAATATTCTCCATAAGTATCCAAAGCCTACTGCCCAGATCATTCATACTCTCTTCCCACAGGGTTGCTACAAACTCTTACCTGCTGTTTGTTTTTCCTGCCTAGAGATTCAAACACACCTACCCAGTGATCCATTATGTGTTTGATTGTCTACTTCAGTATTCAACATAGCCCAGACAGAACTAATCATTCACACATGGACAGTACTATTTTACTTCTGAAAGGAATCTATTAAACTTTTTATTGAAATACATCCCCAAAAGAGCACAAGTCATAAGCTTGGATCACAGAGAAATCAATTTCCAGAAAGTGAACAGACCCAGGTAAGCAGCACCCACATCAGAAAAGAGACCAGGACAGACTTCCCTGGTGGTTCAGTGGTTAGGAACCAGTCTGCCAATGCAGGGGACATGGGTTCAATCCCTGGTCCAGGAAGTTTTCTCCTGCTGCAGGGTAACTAAGCTTGTGTGCCGCAACTAGAGAAAGCCTGTGCACAACAACAAAGACCCAGTGCACCCCAAAATACATGAAACGATTTTAAACACAGGCCAGGGCTTCCCCGGGGGTCCAGTGGTTGAGAGTCCGCCTTGCAGTACAGGGTACACTGGATCTACCCCTGGTGCAGGAGGATCCCACATACTGTGGAACAGTTAGGCCTGTGCACCACAACTACTGAGTCTATGCCCTGAAACTACTGAAGTCTGGGAGCCTACAGCCTGTGTTCTGGAAGAAGAGGTGCCATCACAGTGAGTGAGAAGCCCATGCACTGTAACAAAGCATAGCCGTCACTTGCTGCAACTAGAGAAGGCCTTCATGGGGCAACGAAGACTCATCACAGCCAAAGTATAAAATAAATAAATTTTCAAAAATGCCCCATAGATAACCAGCAGCCAGTAGCACCCCCTTCTACCCTTTTTAATCACTATCTTTCCCATTTTAAAAGTATCACTATCCTGACCTCTTACACCATAAATTTGATTTTGCTTGTTTTTCAACATTATATAAATAAAATCAAAGAGTACATTCCTTTTGTGCTTCACTTCTATAACTAAATAGTATGTTTGTGAGACTCGTCCATGTTGTTGTATGTAACTGTACCATGTTTATTCTCATAATTACATGAAACTCTATTATGCTGTTGTTGTTGTTCGGTCGCCCAGTCATGTCTGCCTCTTTGCGATCCCATGGACTGTGGCATGCCAGGCCTCCCTGTCCCTCATCATCTTCCAAAGTTTACCCAAGTTCATGTCCATTGCAATGGTCATGCCATCCAGCCATCTCATCCTCTGACACCCTCTTCTCCTTCTGCCCTCAATCTTTCCCAGCATCAGGGACTTTTCCAATGAGTCAGCTGTTTGCATCAGATGATCAAAATACTGGAGCTTCAGCTTCAGCATCAGTCCTTCCAATGAGTATTCAGGGTTGATTTCCCTTAAGATTTATTAGTTTGATTTCCTTGCTGTCCAAGGGACTTGGACTCTATTATATTAATAAACTACAATCTATTTTCACATTCTACTACTGCTGGACATTTTTATTGTTTCAGGTTTAGGACTATTATCACTAGTGAAGCTATAAAATTGAAGTACATGATTTTTGGTGAAAATATTATACATTTCTGTTAAGTATATATCTAGAAGTGGGATTTCTGGCTCAAGGTTTTAAGTTTGATCTAACCTTGGATCTTTCCAAACACTTTTCCTAATTATTATGCCGATATGTACTACTACCAACAGCATATAAAAGTTCCAATTTTCCCATCCTCATCAACAGTCAGTACGGTTTATCATTTTTTTTCTTCATTTTGGCCATTCTGGTGGGTGTGCATTTAATCTGCATTGTCCTGAAGACTAATCACTAATCATTTTTCAAGTTCTGTTTGATAGATTGGTATCACCATCCCAACCACAAACTAGAAATCTGGGTCTCATCCATGCCTCTATCCTTCCCTCTCCTCACATTCTAATTTTACCACATAAATATTTCCCAAGTCCTTCAGCTCACTGCTATCAATTAATTTTCAAAATCTTAATTCAGATCTCAATTACTTCTCAATTTGTTTACCTCTATGGCTTCCTAAGTGGTTTCCCTTCTCTTAGTTCCCAAATAAATTATCCATAAAGCCATCTGAATAATCTACTTCAAACCAGGATCAGTTATATTTCCACCATGTTTAACCATTTCCATGACTCTCCACCTCCTCTAAAAGATAATCTCTGTGCATGCAAAGTCACTTCGGTCATGTCTGACTCTTTGCGACTGCCTGAAACCTGCCAGGCTCCTCTGTCCATGGGATTCTCCAGGCAAAAATACTGGAGTGGGTTGCCCTGTCCTCCTCCAGGGGATCTTCCCAACTCAGGGATCGAACCAACATCTCTTACTTCCCCCCACAATGGCAGTTAGGTTCTTTACCTAACTGGAAGAAGTGCCACCTGGGAAGCTCCCAGAAAAGTCTAAGCCTCTGAAAATAGTATGTAAGACCCACCAGTGTCTGTCTTTTTTGTCATCCCATTTGGCTTCATTACTTACTATATTCTGCCACTAGCTCTACACTCTAACAATGCCAAATTTTCTTCTTAGTCTCTTTTCCTTGAGAAATGCTGCATCTTCTACTTTCTCACTACAAAATCCATCTCATATATTCTGTTCTGTTCTTAGAAAAGTTTCAGTTTACACTAAATCAAAGAAATGATTGCTATACCTTGACGTATTTCTCTGTCATAGGATGTTTATATTTTAATGGCAGCTGAAAAAAATAGTCTCTAATGATGGCATTTCTAGCATTAGTGTGCATATGGAAGAAAAACAAAATTACATGATGAAGCTTGCAGCCTATACAGAAAAAAAGCCCTCTGAAATAATTCATAAGTATATTTAGGAAAGAGTAAATCTGTAGCCTTATGTAAATCATTATACTAAATTCCAGATGGATCAAAGGTTTAAACATAAAAAAGAAACCAGAAGAATGTTAAAAGAAATTACCTTTTAGGATAATTTGATCATAGGGAAAGCCATTCTAAACATCATAAAAAAGAAACTATAAAAGAAAAGATGGATAAATTTGATTACATGGGGAAAAAAGCAAAACAGGAGTGCAAAAAAGTTAGTATAAATATGATTGAAGGACAATGGTAAACTGAGAGTCGGGCACTAAGTTTTCTCAACGTAGTTATTGCCGAATCCTGTATCAATTACAGAAAGCAATGACTATGTTGAGAAAACTTAGTGCCCCACTCTGTTTACCATTGTCATTTAATCATATTTATATTGATTTTTTGTGTGTTCATGGTTTGCTTTTTTTTTTTTACCATGTAATCAAATTTATCCATCTTTTCTTTCATAGTTTCTTTTTTAAGATGTTTAGAAGGAAATTGCAACCCACTCCAGTATTCTTGTCGGGAGAACCCCATTGACAGAAGAGCCTGGTGGGCTAAAATCCATGGTGTAGCAAAGAGTCGGACACAACTGGGTGACTGACACTTTCACTTTCACTTTTATAGAGAACAGTGTGGCATTTTGTATCAAAATATAAAATGTTCATTTACTAAACAATCTCATTTTGGAGCCATGGAGGTGGTGATCTATATTGATGGAATGTTTATAGCTTATTGTTCAATGGAGAAATAAGGAGATTATAGGCTGATTTTAAAGCAATTTAATTTGTGTATAATTATTAAAATGATAATATTTCCCTGATGGGCTCCCCTGCTGATTAGACAGTAAAGAATCTGCCTGTAATGCAGGAGACTCGGGTTCAGTCCCTAGGTAAGGCAGATGTGCTGGAGAAGGAAATGGCAATCCACTTCAGTATTCTTGACTGGAAGATTCCATGGACAGAGGAGCCTGGTGGACTACAGTCCATGGGGTTGCAAAGAGTCAGACACGACTGAGCGAGTAACACTTTCACTTTCACTATAGAGTTGTAGATAGTGGTTGCCAGGGCTGGCGGGTAGGAGAAGAGGATGTAGATATTAATGGGTATCTACTAACATTTTCACACACACACACATATATATATATATATATATATATATGTATAACTCTATGTGTGTGTTTATGCACTGAGAGGTGGAGATCTTCAAGGCTTTAGACTCTAAGGCATGAGGACAGATACACTATTCTCTCTAGTGCCTATCACATAGTAGGTGTTCAACAAATATGTGAGGAAGGAGAAGGGCAGGAAGGAAAAAGGAATGGAGGGATTATTTGTCAAAATGTTTACTCTGGTTTACAGGCTTTGGGTTATTTTTACTTCTAACAATCTACTTTTCTATAGCTCCTTGATTTGTTTTCCTCCAAGGAGTAGGTAAAACTAGAAAAACAATAACAAAACTATTTTTAATAACTAAAAGCTTTGTAGCCGGATTAATAGTGGTCAGACCTGGGGGATCTCCGAGAGATCCCAAAGTGCTCCAGGCCTGAGGAGGAAGGGCTTTCAAACAGCCAACCCACAAGAATGGGGCTTTCATTTCAATTGGAGCTCAGTGCTCCCTTGCTAGCAAAAAGACAGCCACTTCATCCTCAGGTAAAGACAGGAGACTCACACTATACATGGCAGGTAGTGCCAGTAGATTCCATGGCCTGCTTTTCTGTGCCAATGGAAATCCCTTGAGTAAGCTGGATCCACCTCAGCCTCCCCACAGAAGCCCCCTGAAGGCATTAGCTCAAATAATGGGATCTGCCTAGCTCAGATAAAGTCACCTTCACCCTCCTTCCTTTCTCTGCCCCTCCAATAACTTTCTTTGCAGTTTTTACCTCAGTCACTGATTTCTATCTTTTAGGCATCCTAGGCACATGATCCAGTTCTAGTTTCTACAACAGACAAAAAGAAAAATGTCTGCCTGCCAGGAGAGGAAACAGGATGCTACAGCAATGGCTCTTTGCCCCACATAAAGTGCTTCTGTCTGGATATTCTCCCAGAATTCTTGAGCGGAGAGGCTGCCGCCAGTGGGGTGTGCCTTTTCAGATGGATTTTGGCAAGTCAGAGACAGTCTCGCTTCTGTGCTGTGGGAACACTCAGGCCAGGTTACAGGAATGTGGTCTCTGGGATTTGCCCTTGAGAATCTGAGGCCAATGCTCTGGTGTGTTATCTGCCCAGGGCTTGAGACAGCCAGGCTCCAGTCAGCTCAGTAGGATAACTCAGCACTTTGCTTGCAAAGGCCTTTCCAACCTGACCCCTAATGTCGACAGAGACCATCTATTTCTTTCTTAAAGGAACAGAAGCCAAGTTCAGTTCCAGAGCACTTTTTCAAGCAATTGGTCTTTAGCATAGGCAAGAATGCACTTTGACTTGATATCTTAATATATATTCTGAATACTTATCTCTGTATTGATCAGCGTTTCTTGAGAGAAACAAGAAAATTTTTCCCTCTATCAAAATGTATTTTTAAATTTAATTTTAATTTTTTAACCCTGTGTCCCTGTCTGCTTGTTGTTTTAGAGTTACAACTGTACTTTTATTTGCTTCTTGTGTAATTGGTTTAGTAGCTTAAGGAAATGATCCTTAAGTAGCCTTACAATAGCTGTTGCTTTTTGTTGTTAGGATTCTCTTTCCAAGAATGAGATTTTTTGCTAAGTCTTCTTTTGTCATGAAACTTATGAAAATGGATTTATTAAGACATATGAGGCTTTAGGTAATGCCCCTCTTTCCATGCAGGGTGAGGAGCTTTAGGCATTTCAGGTAGAGGAGGGTATATCAGAACCTTAACACTGGTCAGTGAATCTGGGTGCTCCTGTCAAAATGAATTCAAAGTAGCTCAAGCAATTATAAGAGTTGGGGAAGGGGTTTGGGTAGTGGATGACAGAGTAAAAAAAAAAAATCCCTGAAGAACTAAGTTTTAGGAAGGGGGAAACAAGGTAGCTTTGGAGGCCTCCCAGTCTAGAAGGTTATTAAAAGCTGTCACAATTCTCCTTCTCTCAGTGGCTCATGTTTTTGCTTCTCTGTGTGTGCCCAAAACTGAATATTCACTTTTAGATAGATATGACTTTCTCTACCAAGTAGGAGAATATCCTCTGGGGGCACAACCCTGTGTTCCAAGCTTTCTCAGGAACAAGAAAAGAAACCTCCTCTGAGCCTGCCTGTGTTACAGTGCACCTAGACCCTGGCCGATCAGTCAGGCAGGGGAGCCAAGATCTTGTGATCAGTGCATTGCTGGTCAGTTCTCTACCTCTAGACCGATCACATGGGCCAAGGAGGCAGGGTCATGAGGTCATGGGAGATGATGGCTGCTCTCATTCTGAGGACTTGCTAAAGTAGTTCCCAGGAGGGGGTTAGTGCTGGATGGACATTAGAAGTCCTCTGCAATTCTGCTGCAGAAGACTCTTCAGTGGCTCCTTACTCTACAGAATGTTCCTCACAAGCATGCTTGGTTCTCTTCTGGGTCTATCTTTGCGGTTTCATGCTTTCCTCTCTGTGGTTCTGAACGAATTTCAGCTTCTGGTCTAGCCATTATGTTTCCCTCTGCACTGTCTCATCCATTTAGCAAACTCCTATTTAACTTTGAAGATTCCATTCTGATGTCGCTTTCTTGTAGAGATATTCCTGCAGTATCATCTTTCCTCAGGCAATTTCTTCATCCCGTGGGTCGCCATGACTAATATTGTTCATATTACTGTAGTTCTTAGGACTCAAATCATTTATGCGTTTTACTGTCTCTCTTCCTCTAGCTCATGGGATATTCTGAGCTCTAGTTATCTTTGTACTTAGGGCCTAACCCACTTCCTGGATGTTTATAGAGTGTGCAGGTGGATAAATTAATGGGAGGTAAGGGAATGGCAAAAGGAAAATCCTTTAAATCTGACCAGATTTATAAGTACTTTAGAAAATAATTTATAGAAAATTCTATAATTCCAAAGCTTACATCATCAAAGCAATTTGTATGGGAACCACATTAGTAAATTGGACAGTAGTAGTTGCAGAGCAATCCCCAACATTGTATTTAAATTAATTAAGCTATATCTAGCAGCTGGTGTGCTGGTTGTGGGGTGGGGTTGCAGGGGAGGCAGGTTGAAACAGCCAGAAAGATATAATTGAGGATAAGAAAATCACAGGATTCCAGATACAGGAAAGGATACATTTTGCATTTTCCAGGGCAGTTCTGATTTTCAACATTCTTTCCCATTGTCTCCCATTGTGAGCACACTAGTTTCTGTTAGATTGCTGTTCTGATATCTGGGTAGGGAAACATGGTAACAATGTGTAAAATTAATCTGTCCAGTTGCTAAAAAAGAAAGGAGAGGCATGAAAGTGAAGACACAAAGGGACTGAAAGGAATGATATGAATTTCTTCTAATTTGAATTTTTCAGCTAGTAGAATAGTCTGTTGATACAAGGCAGAGAAAGCAGATCTATGGAAATTATTAAGCAACCAATGTTATCATTTAATGATAAAGCATCAAGATACCACATTTTATTGAGGTACCTGCTATCTTAAATAAACATTCATTTTCACAAAGAAAAGCCTATTGTTCCTTCTGCTTTGCCCCAAAATCTAAGAATTAATTCCCTCATGTTGATAATGATTTTTAATTCTGGGGAAAAATAAAGCTGAAAATTGTGGTTCCTTATCCAAGTACCACCATTCTCCTGCTGGGGACAAGAATGCACAGGTACCCCTCGACTCTAATAACCAATTTTCTTTCTACTGTCCCTTCAGCCCTTGGGATGTGGCACCTTCTGTCTATATCTGTGTGCTAATACAGCCTTTTAGTTCTTTCAACATCGTGTAAAAAGTTTCCTATACACATTTTCCTCTTTTGAACTACCTGCAAGGACTGTTTTCTGATTAGGTCCTGATTGAGTGGGGTGTTGAAATTACATCTTTAGGACCTTTAAAAGCAAGCTATAGAGTTTTCATTTTATGCCTTAATGTTGGGAACCTTTTGTTACAGGTAAATGAGTGATCCCAGTGTGGATCCTGGACTACAAAAACAAATGAGAGGATGTGGGGAACAACAAATGTTACCGTAATACAACATAACTGCTTTAGTGTTCAATTTTATGATAAAATGTTTTACCCACTTCCGGTTGTTTTTTCCCCCAGGGAAAATTTATTTCTAGCACCTTCGGGGAATTCTGCCCCCAAATATCTCTTGGCTACCTGACCCACTATTCTTTTCACTTTGACTTTCAAAAGGAAGAGTCAGATGGCACATACAGTGACCTATCGTGGTAAAGGAATCCCATGGTAAAGGAGATGATGATAAACTTGAGAAAAATAATTTCACCCCTGGTTATATAATCAGGAGAAATGAAAACATAAATCCACACAAAGACTTACACAGAATGGTAGTTTCTTATCATTACCCGTAATAGCTCCAAATTGGAAACAACATGCAGATCCATCAATTGATGAGTAGAGGAACAAAATATTGGGTTGGCCAAAAAGTTTGTTTGGGTTCTTCTGATAACATCTTGTGGAAAAATCTGAATGAACTTTTTGGCTAACTATATATATATATAGTTATATAATATATATATCCTCACATGCATATGTGCTGTTGTCTGACTCTTTGCAACCTCATGGACTGTAGCCTGCCAGGGTCCTCTGTCCATGGGATTTCCCAAACGAGAATACTGGAGTGGGTTACCATCTCCTACTCCAGGGGATCTTCCTGACCTACAGATCAAACCAGAGTCTCCTCCATCTTCTGCACTGGCAGGCAGATTCTTTACCACGAGCCACCTGTGAAGCCTCACAATGGAATACTACTAAGAAATAATAAGAAGCAGACTGATGATATATCCCATACTGTTAAGGAACTTCGCCCATCAACTGACGAATGGATAAGAAAGCTGTGGTACATATACACAATGGAATATTACTCAGCATTAAAAAAAATTCATTTGAATCAGTTCTACTCAGGTGGACAGAACTGGAGCCTATTATCCAGAGTGAAATAAGCCAGAAGGAAAAACAACAATACAGTATACTAACGCATATATATGGAATTTAGAAAGATGGTAACGAGAACCCAGCATGCGAGACAGCAAAAGGAACGCAGACGTATAGAACAGACTCGTGGACTCTGTGGATGAGGGCAAGGGTGGGATGATATGGGAGAATGGCATTGAAACATGTTAATTATCATATGTGAAATCAATTGCCAGCCCAGGTTTGATGCTCGGAGCTGGTGCACCGAGATTTCCCAGGGGTAGGGAGGGGGGAGGGAGGAGGGAGGGGGGTTCTGGAGGGGGAGCATATGTAAACCCATGGCGATATCATGTCATTGTATGGCAAAACTAATAAAAAAAAATATTATGCTGGGTAAAAGCCATCAGACACAAGAGACCACATATCACATGACCCCCTTTATATGAAATGTCCAGAAAAGCCAAATCTAGAGAGACAGGAAGTAGGTTTAGTGATTGCCTGGGGTGGGATGGGGATGGGGAATGGTGGAGGGGAATTAACCCATAAAATGGTGTGAGCAATTGACTGGGGGGATAGGGATGCTCTAAAATTGATTTATGGTGATTGTTGCTCAACTTGAGAAATGTACTAAGAAATCACTGAATTTGTACACTAGATGTGAGTGAATTATCTGATATGTAAAATATGCCTAATAAACCTTTTTTTTTAAAGTAGAAAGGTAATAGGCAGCAGCACTGTTGGTAACCTAGGTCTTTTTAGAGATCAATTAGTTAGGTAATAAGTCACTTTCGGCCACATCATCTACCTATCTGTGTCATCTTCATCCCAAAACAGTGTCAAGTGCTTTGCTAAAGTCTAGATAGATAATCATTAGTCTGGTACTCCTATGTACCCATTCAGTTCCATCAAAAGAAATACTACTATCTGATGCAGTTTAGGCTCTTATAAATGGTTACTGATTTTTTTTTTATAAAGTATCATTTTCTTGGAGGTTTAGCACTTCAAACTCCTACCACCATGTAATCCCCAAATGGCTCAGAGGTTGATAGTCTAACACCAGTTCCTACCAGAAGTTTGGGGAAATGTTAATTGGTGCTGGACATTCCACAGAAGAGAATGCTTACCTTTGTTCTTTGCATGCAATAGCCAGGAGATAGGTGATAAACAAATTCTTTTAAAAACAATTTCTGCCTAACATGGTAATAGCTTTAATTCCTATGATCTGGAGAACAAGAAGCCCTGTTTATCTAGCTGTATGGTGGCGATGAGGTGCTTGCTGTGAAAGTCTGGTGGCTCCTGACAAAGCTCAATGACTCATGTAACAGTCTATTGATTCTTCCCAGACTGGGCTTGTCATTACTTTCTGATTAAAGCCTCCTTTCCTGACTTCAGAGTTCACAGATCTGCCATCAACAGCCTAGTATCGGGCCATAATCTTTGAAATGGCTGAGCTGGATATTTAGTTTCTTACTCTTATTATTCTTTCATACTTTCCCTCTGGGAAGAGAAAATAATAGGCCTCCACCTCTGCACATTTCAAGCCTGTGCCTTCTAAGCATGGCTAGAAGAGGGGAGATTTCACTCAGTCTAGTTCTGTCATCATTGAGGGATCTTGGGAAAATTACTGTACCTTTGATTCTTCATCTACAGAACAGACTTCTTAATGTGACTGGTCCCTTTAAGCATGGTTGTGAAAAAGGATGTAATAGATGTAAATATATTATAAAAATACTTGCTGGAGGAGAGAGTCAGATATTCTGGGCTAAAAATCAAGCTGAGTTTCAGACTTTTAGGGGGCTACAGGAGGGAAGAAGACTACAGAATTAACTTGAAATTTTTCAAATGCTGTGTCACTCTCAGGTTCGGAAAGCTCTCTGCTGGGTGCTCCTCGCACTGGGATCTTTGCAGCTGGTTGGCGTAAAGGAGGGACAGCAGCAGGTCCTTTGATAATTGAATCTTAAGAGAACTGATAATAGATGCCACTGCAACCCCCTCCAGCCACATATTACTCCCACTAGTAAGATATCTATTCCCGATCAAAATCCTGTCCTCTGTACTCTTGTCCATTACTTCTACTCTGCTATGCCACATCTAATATTCTTCTCATCTCCCTTTAATAATGCTTAAATGCCTGACGTGTGACGGCAATGCCTGTTCCCATGGAGCCGCTGCTTCCAAGAAAGCTCACAACAGACAAAGACAAGGCAGAAAATGGCCTCCTTGCTGGAGATAAAAAGAAGCTGTCTTGGTGAGGAAATCAGTTCTCAGGTCATGTCACTAAAATCCCCCTCCTCTGCCTCAGGTTTTCTTTATTGTGCATCCCCAGAAGCAATTGCTCCCTCATAAGGCAACATATACAATAGAGAAAATATTGATTTTATAATTCATTTTGATAATGCAACAAAAGAGAAGAAAATAATCTACACAATGATAGGACCTTCTGATTACTTTTAAGATTTCATTTCCTGTTGTGCCATTTTGTTGCTAAGAAATCTCAAAAGGTCTAACTTTATGATATGTGGAAGAAAAAACAACTGACTTGTGTAGCAGTTTGTGCATGTATATCAGACACCTGTGTCTGTATCGTTTACTAGAATCAATGCATTTTACCATACCTAACACATATCTGATGCAATGCTGGGCATTGAGGGAACAAAGATGACTGGGCCCTGCATTCTAGAAGTTCACACATTAGAAAGGTAGGCATTGAAGAACTACCAGTAGAATATTGTGCTAAGTTATTCAGAGAGTGCAACAGGAGTACAGGTGAGGCAGCAGCAAATGATAGTAGGGAAGATGAGAGTTTCAGAGAAACCTATAAGAGAAATGATATCTTTGCAGGGCTTCAAAAGGTGAATTGAAATTTTCCTGGCTAAACCAGAATGGAAAGAGAATTTTTAGCAGAGGCAAACTAAATAAAGATCTTAAGACATGGAAGTATGTGGCATGTCCATAGAACTTGCAAACCTGAAGGGTTAGAGTCCTGGGTAATATTTTGTCAAGTGTGGTCATCAGCATCAACATCATTGGCGGGTATTTGTTTAAAGTTTAAGCTTCTTGAACACAGCCCAAACCCAGTGAATCAGAATATATGAAGTGGGAACTAGTAATCTGAATTTTAGAAGTACACCTCACTCCTTCCAGGAGTGTGCTGAGTAAAGGTTAAGGACATCTGATTTAGGCTGTTCTAAGGGTTTCCCTCATAGCTTAGTTGGTAAAGAATCCACTTGCAATGCAGGAGACCCTGGTTTGATCCCTGGGTAGGGAAGATCTCCTGGAGAAGGGATAGTCTACCCACTCCAGTATTCTTAGACTTCCCTTGTGGCTCAGCTGGTAAAGAATCTGCCTGCAATGCAGGAGATCTGGGTTCAATCCTTGGGTTGGGAAGATCTCCTGGAGAAGGGAAAGGCTACCCACTTCAGTATTCTGGCCTGGAGAATTCCAGGGACCATACAGTCCCTGGGGTCTCAAAGAGTTGGACACGACTGAGTGACTTTCACTTTCACTTAAGTAGGATGGAGAATACAGGGAAGGACTCACTGATTTGACTCCAATTTGTACTGTGGTTATGTGACTATATACTAGCAAACAGATTGGTCAATTTGGTTCCAAATGTGTTCACATAGACAGAATTTCACTGTTTGTAAATTTATTATTATAAATTGTAAAACTTCTATAAACAGAGGCCCACTGATTGTAAATTGAAAGAGTCAAATGGCAAATATCCAGCTGAGCCTGTTTGGAAATGGTAAAATGTTTTTTCAGACTGTTCTCTGCTCCAAAGAGAATGTACTCATATAACACTAGGAATCTTGATTAAAATCTCTCCCAGCTCAGCAGCCCTAAACTCTCTCAAGGAGTCTCAAAAGAGAGTCATCTCAGAGTTGCTCACCAGAGTCCTCCCATCTCAGCTGCATCACTAGATGGGCTAAGGTGACAGCAACACCACTGTGACGGGGGCAGAGAGCAAGCAGCTGAGAAGTTGACGGGCTTCTCATCTGAGACACAGAGCCTAGACCAGAAGTCCTGGATGCTCCGAGAGAGGAGGGCCCTTTCTCAGTTGGTGCAGCAGCATCAGGGCAAGTTGATGATCCCAGATAAGAAGCCAACAAGGGAAGCAGGCAGAGCAGCACAACAGAGCCAGAACATGGCAGACCCTGGTAGCCACTCAGAGCTCTGTGCTTCCCCAACCTTTTTTCAGAGTGATTTGCTGATTTCAGAGCCACATCGTAGTGCTAGCCACCTGCAGTCCCAATAACTGTGCACATACATAGCTACAGTTAAGTTCTACTGGTTTAAAACTGATACATGATTCAGTTTTTTTTAATGAGTCAGGTTATTTTGATATTGTGAAAACACAGTCAACATTCAGCTCTTTATAATGACCTTGCATAACTGGAGCTGAGTGTTTTGGGGAGACTTATAAATCAAGCATGGCTCATAAAATCTAAGAAGGAATCATAAAATAATAGAGCTTGAAAAGGCCTTAGAGATAGCCTGGTCTAGTGTTTTATTTTACAAATAAAGAAACCAGAGCCTAGAGAGGCCTAGTGACCAAGGTCATACAGCTCATTAGTGGCTAAAAACTAAACCTTTTCTGGCCTAAGGTTCTTTCTATAGTACCTCCTCTGAGATTAAAATAAATTCCCAGTACTAAAAAGGTAAAATAATCCTTTTTTTCCTTAACAAGTAGCCTCATCTCCTCACTGGAAAAAGTTAGTAAAATGAAAATTATAAATAAAGATACTGACTCAAAGACCAAAAGGAAAGTTAAATGATTTGATGATCCCAGGCTAAAGCAGTCATTGAATCATTCACTCATTCATTAAGTATTGCGGTATGACAGTTCTCCATATTCCTAGGGAGAGCAGGAAGTGCTCTTCAGAGAGAGGGGCAATGACATTTGGGAGAGATGCAAATGCAGAGAGCTTGCTATTTGGATGCCAAGGCCTCCCTCACCGTCCAATCTTCTCTCTTACTTTTTCTCAAATTGAGCTATCCATCCCAGGAGGCCAGGCCCTTTCTCCCTCTTCCTCCTTTCCCCTGCTAAGCTCCAGCTGGTATGCCTTCCTAACCTCTCTTTGGTTTTCTAAGTTCTGTTATTCAAAGACCACGTGTGAGAGTGTGTCTCCTACATTAAGACTGCTCTCTCTTCCTGCATCTCAGAGTGCTCTCTTCAGTGAACTCCTGTTTCACTTGGTGCTGAATAACAGACTGGTATTTATGTTGTCCATTAGTTAGAATTTTGCTAGTGTGGCTTTAGGAGGTAATAGGATGTTGTTGCAAGAGCAAAGGGATTGAAACCGACATCACTACCTAAGTGCCTGGGTTCCCTGTGATACACCTTATAGGTACCCCCCGCCCAGCAACTCCCCCACTCTCCATCCCCTGCTCCCTGTCTCACTGAATTCCGAGCCACATCTAGCCAAAACTGGGGTGGTCTTTTACCCCATCTCTCCCTCACATAGTGACAATTATAAAGACTAAATTTCCTTCCTAAACATCACCAAAACCCACCCACTTCTCTCACCACCACCCCTGCTACCATTCTCAGGGCTTCTGACCCCTTCTTACCTAAGTTATCTTAATAACTTCATAACTTCACCCTTTCCTTTTTCAATTTTGCTCCATTCTACAACCAGGATGATCATTCTTAAATTCTCTTACTGTCGTTCATCATACTATCAATTCTCGGCTTAAACCTTTTGGCTCTCAGGATAAGACTCCAATCTGTTCAAAGCTCTTTCATGACCAAGCTTCTTTCCAACCCTCCAGCCCCATCTATTTCTTCTTTCCCATTTTGAGTTTCATCTCCAGCCAGACCAGCTTGTACAGTATATCAGACTCTTGACTGCTGCTGGACCTGGGATCATGCTGTTTCTTCTGCCTAAAATAATTTTCTTCCATATTTTTGCATGGCTGCCTACTGCTGGTTTTAGAGGACTTAAACACTAACTTTTCTAGGAAATTTCTCTGACCCAGGTGTCATTCCTTTGTATTTTTCTAACATTCTGGGCTTACCCCTTGTTGCAGATTGAATTATATCCTCTCCCCACCAAAAAGATACAAAGTGGTAACCTTTAGTGCCTGTAACATAACCTTATCAGGAAATAGGGTCATTGTAGATAGAACCAAATTAATAGGAGATCATTAGAAAAAAGTGAAAGTGTTAGTTGCTCAGTCGTGTCCAACTCTTTGCAAACCCATGGACTGCAGCCCGCCAGACTCCTCTGTCCATGGAATTCTCCAGGCAAGAATATTGGAGTGGGTTGCTATTCCTTTCTCCAGGGGATCTTCCCAACCCAGGGATGGAACCTGCATCTCTGGCACTGCAGGCTCATTCTTAACCATCTGAGCCAGGGAAGATTATTAGGATGGGCCCTATTCTAACACAACCCATGGTAAGTGTCTTTATAAGAAGAGAAATATTCCATATGAAGACATGGACACACAGGGTGGATGTTATGTGATAACAGAGGCAGGGATGGGAGTGATTCATCTGCAGGTCAAGGAATGCCAAGGACTGATGGCTACCATTAGAACCAAGGAAGAATGAAGGAAGGATTCTACCAGAGCATCAGAGGGAACATAGCTCTGACAACATCCTAATCTCATATTTCTGGCTTCTAGAACTGTGAGAGAATATATTTGTTTTTTAAAGCCACTCAGCACTTTGTTGTAACAGCCCTAGGAAACTAATATATTCCCACTGCAGTACTTACTGCATTATATTATACTGGCTGGGCATTTTTGCTTACCTCCTTGTTTCCTCATTGAATGGTGGTATGGAGCCTGAGACATCTCTGAGATCCCATCTCTGAGATCTCAGTCCTTGGTAGTTGCTCAATAATTAGCGGGTAAATGACAAGTCCATTAATATAAAAATGAACTCAAGTATTTTAAAATTTCTAGCAAATGATCTGATATGAAGGAATACTTGGAGAATGTCAGCTGCTTTCCCTTTCAACACCCTGACAGTTAAAATCTCAGGGGCAAGGACTTGGTCTTTGTTTTCCTCATGCTCCTTCTCGGCACCTGGAAAAATTCAGCAAAGACCACTGAGGCTCCCCAATCATCCTTGTGCTCCCCACATTCTCCAGCTTCCCTTGTATTTAGGGTCAATGCCATGCCAACCTTAGGGGCCCGCAGACTAAGTTAAGTATAAGATGAAAGAGCTTGACTCAATCTATATGGGGTTCTACACACTGAAATTAACTATACTAACTACTGAGATTGGGTGAGGGTATTTATGACCACAGCAGAGCCAAGTCTATCTTGACTAACATATAAAACAAGATTGGCACAGGGGAGGTACCAAGAAGTCTCTGTTCGTTGGCTAATTAAATTATCACAACAAATAAAAATATCAGAGTCCTAACTGAATAAAGACTGTTTGAGAAAAACAGGCATCTTTATGTTTCTTCTTGGCATGCTCTGCTAGTTTTACAAAGTGTCTGGAGCTTGAATGTTTTGATTGAGAAGTAGCTGCCCAGCCAAGACAGCTGCTGTGGTGAGGCTGTCTCGCCATGACACTGAATGGGTCCGTGTGCTTGGGCTTTAAAAAAAAAATTAGTTCAGTGGGACCAAACTTAATTGAACACTGCCTCCTTCCCTGTCCTCCTGTCTCTGCAGGTCAAAGAGGTATAATATATGTATTTTTTATCATCAAGCATGTCTTTGTAAGAAATTATTGTTATGCTTCAGCTCTTGCCATAAAGTTAATAAGGATAGTTAATTAAGACATTAAAATCTAAGCCACAGTAATTATCTGGAAGTAAAGTAAATGTCTAGTAAGCAAGAAAACAGAACATCACCAATAAAAAACATGAATTGAGGAGACATTCTCTAGTAACACAATTAAAATTTCACAATGTAAATCAGACAGCCACTTGTTAATAAAGATTTATTTGCACAGAGACATAAACCCCAGAACATTTGGGCAAAAGTTCCAGGGCTTAATTGGTGAACTGGATGAGCTTTACTTAACTGTACACTCGATCTTCCTGGGATGAGACAGGGGACTTACTGATCATAGTGGTTTCTGATGCCTAGAGGGCAAGAGTTATCAGCATTCATTTATTATGACTGACTCATGAAGGGCAGGGCTTCCCTGATAGCTCAGTTGATAAAGGATCTGCCTGCAATGCAGGAGACCCCAGTTCAATTCCTGGATTAGGAAGATCTGCTGGAAAAGGGATAGGCTACTCACTCCAGTATACTTGGGCTTCCCTTGTGGCTCAGCTGGTAAAGAATCCGCCTGCAATGCGGGAGACCTGGGTTCAGTGCCTGGTTGGGAAGATTCCCCTGGAGAAGGGAAGGGCTACCCACTCCAATGTTCTGGCCTGGAGAATTCTATGGACTATACAGACCATGGTGTCGAAAAGAGTCAGACACGACTGAGCGAGTTTCACTTTCATAAAGGGCAAGTATGAGTATATCCTGCTAAGGCTTCTCATTCAGAACTAGGGACTGTAGTGATGCTCATCAATTCAACTATTTTTCTCTTGTACATTCTCTCTCCACACACATGGATGGCTATTCTGTATCTTTCTCTTTCTCTTTGGCCCCAACACCTCCTCTCCAACTTCATTCTCAGCTAATGAAGATGCTTCTGATTTCATTGAGGAAAACAAAAACAACAGCCAGCAAATGTCCATACCCTCCCATAACCACACCAATTCACCTACCTCTATCAGTTCCCATTTATTCTGCCTTCTCTCCTATCGCTATGAAAAAACATCTGAGACTCTGCTTGCACACTAGACTCTAGCATCTTACAAGGTATTATTTAAGAAAATTTCCCTTCTTGCTCCTCTATCAGTGGCTTTTTATTCTCTACTAATTTGTCCTTACCAATATACAAGTGTCAAAAACTATGGAATTTCACGCAATATGAGATTTCACGCAACTTGCAAATCGCAAACAAGCATGCCACAGTTTCACAGCTGCTGACTAAAGCTACAGGACTCCTGGGTCAGAGACAAGGGACTTAATTACTGACAGCAACAGCAGTAGCTGGAGGATCAGCATTTTATTGTGCTGGTTCCCTGAGTCCCAATCTCCACAGGATGAAGCAAAAAGAGCCAGGTGATCTCTGCACACACAATGAATTATATTACTGGAAAAGAACCTTGAGTTTAGGGAACTTGAGTTATTTATTATATTGGACAGTAAACATGCCTGCACTTTGTTCTGGAGGAAGACACCCTTTTTGTCTCCAAAAGATATTCATTATACAAGCACCCTGGAAAAGAAAGTCCAGAAGAGAAGCCACAGCATCTGTTCACAAAATATACAGAAATGCAAGAGAGGCATGGGAATTTGCCTTCTAACAGCATGCTTTAATTTCTCCCATCATAAATAAAAACATCTTTCTTGACCTTCATATCCTCTCTATCCACTACTCCATTTGTCTGCTTCTCTTTACAGCCACAGTCCTCAAATGGCTTGTCCATGATTACTGACTCAGATTGAGCCACTCCTGTTCTCTCTTGAACACACTACCATCAGGCTTTCATCCCTAAACAGCTTTGTCAAGGCCACTGATGATGTTCCTGTGCTAAACCCAAAGCTCATTTTTTCTTTTCTTATTTCTTGACCCATCTGCAGAATTTGACACAACTGATGACTCCCTCCTCACTGAAACATCTTCTTTCCTGAAATTCTAGGACAACATTACTTTCCTATTATGCCTTCTACCTCACCTATTGTACCTTCTCAGTTTTATTAACTCGTTTTCCCCCCATCTTCCATCAGGCTGGAGTTTCCAGAGTTGAAATGAGAACTGCTTCCCTTTTTTATCTTTCAGGCCAGATAAGCATACCTATGTCCAGCCTATATCATCAGAATTAAATATATATCACCCTTTACTATCCAAAATTATGGTTTTAAAGCCATCAGTGAGATGATGGCTCTTCAGTCTGGGCCTGTCCTCTGAAATCCAGACTAACATATCTAATGACCTATTCCCATTTTTTTCTTGAGTGCCTCTTAGACATCTCAAACCTAATGGGTACAATATGTAAGTCCAGACTATCCTACGGCTAAACCTGCTCCTCCCATAAGCTTGCCCATCTCATCAAACAGCAACAGCAACTCTATTATTCCAGTTTCTCTGGCCAAAATCCCTGGCACTGTTCTTGCTTCTTCTCTATCATTTATGTATTACACATTTTGTCAGCACCAAATCCTGTTGGCTCTGTCTCCAAAATATAGCCTGAATCCAATCAGTCCTCAGTACCTCTCCACTGTTGCCACCCTGGACAAAGTCACTATTACTTCTCCACTGGTTATGTGAGCCTGCTAAATGGGTACCTGGTTCCACTCTTGTGTTTGTCCACTGTATGCTCAACACAGAGGACCCTGTTAAAAACATAAGTCAGATCATATTACTTACTTCATTCAGAATTCTCCACTGGCTTCCCATTCAGAGAAAACACCAGCCTTCACAGGATCCTCTGCTCCTCATTACATTTTTGACTTCAGTTTCTACCACTTTCCCTGTTTCCCCTTCACTCCACTGGCCTCCCTCCACTCCCCACCCCCAGTCATGCTTCCGCCTGATGACCTCTGTGCTTGCTCTGCTTATTGTGCTCTTTCTCTCAGATGTTCTGATACTGTCTTCCCTCATGTCTTTACCATCTTTGCTCAAATGGTACCTGAACATGTAATTGTAAATGGAAAGCACACCCCACCCTGGATACTTCCTATATAACTTGTAACCTTATTTTTATCCATAATACAAACTAATATCTGTTCTAATATATACAGTCAATTCTTGTTATTCATGGTAGTTATGTCACTGTGTATAATAAATTAGCAAACAATGAATCCTTGTTTTTACTGTGAGTTTCAGTCATAATGTTTTCTTCAACCATCAATGCATAGCCTTGTTTTATGCACACTTCTCTTTATGGTCACTTTATGTATTATATTGTAGGTACACTAACATTGAGCTTACCACTTATGCTGGAACAAAGCTTATCTAACACATGTATTTTCTCTGTAAGGGATAGCACAACCTTCCTCAGCAGGAAACCCTAGACAGCACCTTAACATCACGTTTGTGTGGCCATTTTAAACTGTGAAATTACTAAGAACACAAAAATGAGGAAAATGCGGTGCTAAATAAACTGAGAAAACTACACTTGTTAGTATGAGCAAGTATGAAAGTGGAAACCAGAAAGTAGAGTGTTGCCTTGTGTGACCTCACCTAGGAATATGCTTGCCAGGTGACTTGAGTTTTTCACTTCTCTGGCATGTTTACAAATGACCATGAAATACTGTGAATATTGATTTGGGAGTTACAGATAAATTTTAGAAAGTAGGCAGATTTTCAAATATAAAAGTATCAAATAATGGGAATGGACTGTGTTTACCACATGTATTTGTTACATGATATAAGTATTATGTATTTATTGGGTTTCCTCCTACTAAAATAAAAACTCTATGTGCCCAGGGATTTTTGTCTGTTTATCTCATTGATGTATTCCCAGTATCAAGAATAGTACCTGTCACACTCAATAATGTTGAATGAATAAATTGAAGGTATCTTTCTCTCTAGGTTGGAAAATGTAGTCCTAGTGAATGTACTGAAGGCCAGGACTGTTGTTGAAAGTCAGAAATCCAGGGGCACCAATGGGAGCATTTAGAGCCAAATGTACAGGGAAAATATGAAGTTAGTACATTGGAGAAAGAAATCCAAAGGGGTCATAAAATCCAAATGTGGAGATACAGATATGGAGAACTTGGGATGGACCCAGGGAGCTGAGGACCAATAGAAGAATATACTGAGCATTGGGCTGAAAGACAAATAGGATGGATAGAAGTCAGAAAAATCTCTGAAACCGTAGTTAATATCTTTGGATATTTCATGACTATGATAGTGAAGTTTATGAGAGGGCCAGTTGGGTGTGAAAACACAGCAATATGGAATATGTCACTAGCTGTGAGCTACTTGAAATCAGAACATGTGTTTGATCTATCTTTGTACTTCCAGCTCTTGGCAGCACCTAGCATACCATAGGTGCTAAAAAATATTTATTGTCTTGGAGTAACCTCTATTCAGTTCAGTTCAGTTACTCAGTCATGTCTAACTCTTTGTGACCCCATGGACTGCAGCATGCCAGGCTTCCCTGCCCATCACCTTCTCCCGGAACTTGCTCAAAGTCATTTCCATCGAGTTGGTGATGCTATCCAACCATCTCATCCTCTGTCGTCCCCTTCTCCTCCTGCCTTCAATCTTTCCCAGCATCAGGGTCTTTTCCAGTGAGTCAGTTCTTCACATCTATTACCTATTACAATCCCCCCTGGGACAGAGATAAGAGTTTCTGCACACCCCTGGGTCCAGGGGTCTTCAAAGATAGCCTCCATTCAGACTAGACTCCATGTTCACCAGGGCCCTAACTTAGGGATAAGCTTCCTCCTCCCTGTCCTCAGCCCACTCTCACCCTCTGAGCCAGACATCTCGGCATGTCCTTAACCTTGCTGTGTCCTGTAACCCATCAAGAGAAAATGTTTACTGAAGTTGGCTGACTCAGTTATCTCTTCCAGGACAACAGCTCTGAATCTGGTGTTATACGAACAGGCCTCTAGTCTGTGAACCTCCTGAAAAGTAAAATGTAAATGTGCATATGTGCCTGTGTGAAATTTTCTAGGGAGAGGATTCATAGATTTCACTAAAGAGGACTCATTATTCAGAAAAATTTGAGAACAGTTCCTTAGAATGATTCTGATGGTTCCTGCAGAGCAGGGATAGCATTAAATATGATCAGAGAACTCTAAATAGAGTATCCATCTGGGCAGTTGATTGCACATTCATTCATATACACAGAGAGGTTCTAAAATTCTGGCATTCATGGAAATTTCTAGGGGACCCTCATAGAAAAGATATTTCTGAGACAATGAAACTCAGATTCAGTAAGTTCACTTTAGGGTCCTAGAACCAGCCTTTTAAATAAGTTTAACAGGAGAGTTTTACATTCCCCAGAGCATACTTCTGACTTTCTAAAACATATAGTTAAGTAAAGGCATGGCTCTCCTCACTTTTTCATCAGCTGGGACCATTTCACTGTTATGGGCTGTGGTTTCCAAACCTGACTGGTCACAAGACGTACTCAGGAAGCTGGTGGTGAGACTTGAGGCCTGCTGGTGGTTTTAAAATACAGATGATCTGGTTTCACCTTAGACACTCACATTCACTACAGGCATGGTGAGAACTGAAGAGCTATACTTTCAAAAATCTCCCAAGGTTATTCTACATACAGCCATGATTAGAACCTCTGCAGCAGAAGCCAGGATGGATGAAGAGCAGCCATGTTTAAATAATTCCACATGGTGGGGAAAGCTTGCTTTGTGGATGTGATCCCACAAACTGGAAGTTAAATATTACACCCAAGCTTTGTTGAGAAAACATTCCATTTTATTAACCTTTGGATTCCTCTTAAAAAGGCAAGTAAACAAGTAACTTAGTACCTGTTAATGTTTCACTTTCACAGAAATTAGTGAAGGGAAACAGAACCCATGGGTTGATGGGTTTCAAAATGGAGTATTAGCCATGTAAAAGCCAAAGTGAGATCTATACTAGGACTTCCTATGGTACTGTCACAGCTTCAAGCAAGAGTCTGATTAGAATAAAAATGACTCAATTAAGGAGCTAAGTGAAATCCCAAAAGGAACAATGGTGCCAAGGACGCAAACTTTTTAGAACAGTATGTTTTCCCAACACCAAATAAGAACAATTCAAATGCATCTTTAATGCTCAAAATCACCTCCAGTTATAGACAAAGAACGTTCAGTAATTATTTCTATAATTATTACTCTCAAAATTATGAGGAGAAGCTATAACAATATCCAATAACAAAGATAAACCACAACTTTGTACCATATATGCAAAGGACAAGCTAAACTAAAACCCTGGAGAAAGTTTAAGCTATTATTTTATTAAATATTCAGTTTAATTAACAGATACTCATCCAGTGCTTATTTATTATAATTCATATGAGATAATTTCT
Organism: Antilocapra americana; assembly: GCA_007570785.1. Lineage (NCBI taxonomy): Eukaryota > Metazoa > Chordata > Mammalia > Artiodactyla > Antilocapridae > Antilocapra > Antilocapra americana. The sequence continues at coordinate 11,539,049 of ML663567.1, read as the reverse complement.
ATAGAGCCCTTAACAAGGTATCCCATAAATAGTAAGTTTTTAATAAATTACTCTGGCTGGCCTATGGATGGGCAGCAACACAGGAGCCTCCCAGGCTGGCTTGATAGGCTGCAGATGAGCTCGGTAGATCATCAGTGAGAAGGGGACAGCTGGCCCCTAGCTTCTGCTTGCCCAGCTACAGCTGTCCCACCTAGTCTGCCTCACCCACATCTGTGCAGTTCTTTCAACCCTGGCCACACTTTGAGGCTCCATAGCTGAGCAAAGGTAACTGGATCTGGGCAGCTCACCCCACCCCTCAGTCCAACTTTGATCCCAAAGCACTGCTCCCCTGGCCCATATTCCAGCTCCCCCACCAGTTCTACTGTCTTCTTTCTCACCCCAGGCTGAGCAGAACAGATATGGCTTGGGGGTGGCCTGTGAAGTGCAAGTTCACTGTCCTTGGCAACAGATGCCCATTGAAGGAGACCCAGCCTAACCTCTCCCCCATTTTTTGTTGGTATATTTTGAGGGCTGAAATTCACAAAGGAAAAAAAAGAAGCCAAAAACTTACGGTTCTGGAATCTTATAACAAGTCTGATGTACATGAACACTCTCCAGGTGACCTGTACTAGACTTTGTAATTGATAGTCAATCTAATAAATAACATAATTAAAATTCTCAAACCAAAGAAAGATGAAGACTGCCCTAATGTCTACTACATCTGGAAGATGGAGATCTTTTCTAAATTATGAGAGTCAAGGCATATATTCCCCATTCTAGAACGCTGCTCTAATGTTGATCAAAAAGGCTCAAGTGGTTTCAGGCTATTCGTTCCAAACTTGGTATGAAGTACCTGGACAAAGAGAAAGGTAAACCATACATAGCAAGTCAAATACTGAGCCCCATGGTTCTGTCTGAAAGAATGCCATATTTGGAGGGAAAATCTCTTAGGAATCTCTCTGGACTTGTTCATCTCTTACTCCTATTTTCCCCTGGAGCCCTTCACTGGCTTTTTTTTTTTTCTACCTCCCCTTCCCCTACTCCCAGGGATTTAATGCTTAAGGCTCTTCTTTGCTTCTTTAATTCTAATCACCTAAGATTTTGCTTTGGCCCTGCTCTGAACAATATCAGCCTGGGCCTACTGAATCAGAACCACATTTTATCAAGATCCCCAGGTCATGCGTATGTGTATTAATGTTTGACAAACACTGGCTAAAGACACATAATTTAGTTTCCCTTTGCCTCATGGTGTCTGTGGAGAGCTTCAAACTGCATGTCAATAAGTTTGTGGTTATTCAGTAAACAGGGAGTCATGGAAAATTTCTGAGCAGCAGAGTAAAAGAATACATGCCTGAACTTTATTCATCTTGAGGACCAATGGTAATCTTGTTACAATGAGGTTTCTGAGCTGCTTTGCCTTGAGAGAGAATTTGGGTAGAAGCTGAGAATTTTCTAGTAGGGCAAATTTCACACACCATTAAAAAAATTAACTGGCTTAAAACCTTATTATCAAGAATAGAATACAGCTACATCAAGTTATGTGTTCCAGTTAAACTAGCATCCACCCTCCTGAAAGAGGAAGTATTCTCACAACAGTGTGTTAATCATTTTCAACCGCAACCTCAAGAGGTCATAATAGTCTTTTCGACATGCTTATGATTTAGTCCTATGAGTCATCCTTCTTATTATCAAAACATAAATTGGATCTGGAGTCATGGAAATGTACAGGAATAGCTCAAGATCACCTCCCCAGATCTCTCACTATGGTTTGACTTTTTTGAAAAGCAAACTCTCCTAACTAAGACATTTCACTCAAAAAGCACCAAGTCTAGATCCACATCATGTGATCCATATAATTTTTTCAATGAATTGGCCATGTGATTTAGCAAACAAAGGCCAAATCAACCAACAGTAGACACCAATAGGTGGTAAGCAGAAATAATACACAAACAATGAAGTAGAGAATAAAAAAACAAAAGGTGAAGCATCAGAAGGTGAAGGGTAATAAGAACATTCCCAACCCACTCAAAAATTAAAACAGGGGCAGTGGCTAAGTATAAGCTAAAACAGTATAGGCTAAAATTCTGAGCCTCCCTAATGTAAAATTAGCAGTTATAATTTGTTGCTTAAGTACTAGATACTTTATATTTCTCCTAACTCCCTAACAACCTTGCAAAGGTGGGCACCATTATTTGTTCTTCATAAACAAGCATCCTGAGATCCAGAATTTACTTAACTTGCCCCAATTTATAGACTAAGGGAAGAATCAGAATATGGTCCCAGATTTGACTGTCTCTGAAGCCAATGACTTGTGCACTCTGCCGCAGTGGTCTTTTGAGGAAGGGGTCTCCTTCCATTTGTCTGTCTGCCAAGAGTTATCTCAGGATTCCCAGGTGGCACAGTGGTAAAGAATCCACTTGCCAATGCAGAAGACACTGGAGATGCGGATTTGATCCCTGGGTCAGGAAGAGTCCTTGGAGGAAAAAAGGGCAATCCACTCCAGCATTCTTGCCTGAAAAATTCCATGGACAGGGGAGGCTGGTGAGCTACAGTCCATGGGATTGCAAAGAGTGGACACAACTGAGGGACTGAGCATGCACAAAAAGTTATTTCACTGTGAAAAAGAATTCCTGGACCTATTAAACCAGCATTTCCCAGACTGTGCTTAATGGAACACTGGTCTTGAGACATGTGTGAAAAAGGAATTCTAAGAAGACCTTGAGAACCTATTTGACCTTGAAACATTTTTCCATCTATATTTAGTATTTTAGAGAACTTTATAGGGAGACTTGCCTTAACTTCCTTGAGTTACTTATGTCTAGGTGCTTAATAACAAAACACTTAAAGCATTATGGGAAAACCATGGAGCATTACCCTGACAGCCAGATTAAAGATTCACACATTTGTGAAGGATCTTCAGGCTACTAACTAACTTCTGAAATTCTATTTCTCTCCCTCCCACTTCCTGAATCCATTTGGACACTGGCTTCTGATCTTCCTAAGACCTCAAATCTGACCTCTTCACTAAGAATAGAGCACCCCTGTTGCCACTGCTTTGTTTCAGAATCTTCATTTCTATATTTCATCTTCCAAGCTTCATTTTTCCAGTCAACGTTTTTTTATACTTCATCTTAAAATCTTTCTAGAAAATTAAAAAACAACATCTGCTTGTGCCAAATTTCATTTTAACACCTCTATTCTCTCTTTGCTGCTAACTAGATTAACTTCAACCTTTTAGTTGGCACATGAAGACTTCACACTCTGGTTCCAGCATACATCCTGATACTCTCCAATGAAGCTGAGCTCGACATGGTACCTGACACATTCCAGATCCTTCTTGATTCCTCGGTGCATGCTGTTCCTCAGCCCAGAATGTTCTGTCCTCCCTTCCTAGTATGTCAAATCTTAAATATTTCTCTTTCACACCCAGTTTAATAACTACATCCTTATGAACACCTTTTTAGCTCTCTGAGGCAAAGTTTCTTTTTAGTGCTTTTATAGATTTTTATAGATTTTTGCTCCTCTCGCTATAGGTTTAACCAAGTAGATTTTTAATTAATTGCATTCTTTTTTTCTCATCCTCACTATAGACTCCTTGAAAGCAAGAACTTTTATTTACTTTTTCACTTACAGTCTTATTTTTAACATGTATTCATTAAATGTAGGAAAAATTGAGAGCTTGCTATGAAGCACCTCAGATATAAGGTTTTAGCTATAGCAGTTGCCCTGTTTTCTCTCTCATGCACTCTTATTTTGAAGTGAAGGCTCATTATCCTCTAAATATCTTAGCTTTTCATGACTTTCCAAGTTTCATAGTTATTTCTTTAGGACTCTTGCCTGAAATGTGACAGTCCATCATGCCACTTCTTTGATCATCTAGAGCCTCTTGAACCAGGTTTATTATGTTTTGTACAAGTGCTTATGATCTAAACCTTGTTTTCATGTAGAAGAGAAGCTTTCCCTTTTGAGAGGCTCCCACGCTGTTTCTCAATAACCGGAAAGTCAGTGAATTGGGCACAGCTTCCCCACAAGGGATGCATTTCTCCTTTATTCACCTCAGAGACGCTTGGCAAGATACCATAGAGTATGAATATGACTGAGCTTCTCAGAGTGTGGTCCCTGGATCAGTGTTGGCACCACCATGTGACAACTGAGGAAAATGTAAATTCTCTCGTCCCACCTCTGGACCTTTACAGAATTGAAAGTTCTAAAAGTGGAGCTCTGTAGAGAATACTTTCAACAAGCCCTCCAGCTGAGTCTGATACTTGTTGACATTTGAGAGCTACTTCTGTAAGAGCATGGGATTTGGAGTCAGACAACCTAGATCCAAATCCTCACTCTGCCTCTGCAACTTGTGTGTTTCTTACACCTCTGTGCCCCACCTCATATCCTCTCGGCCTGCACTGGAACTCCGGCAATTCTGTGATAATTATCTCAACTACAATTTGCTTCAGCTGCACTCTTATCTCTTGCTTTCTGCTCAGTCACTGCCCCTCATGGGACAACTGCTAGACCAGTTCAACTTTCTAGTGCATGTGCAAATCTCAAAGTGCAGGGGAGTTAAACACTTTTGAATTTACCTTTAACCAAAAGGAAGATGGGAGACAGTTATTAAAGAGTCCCTTCTTCTGTCCTTTGAGGACAAAGATGTGCGTTCTCCTCAGCTCCTCCTCCCATGCTAACTAAAGCCCTGTTGCCCAAGCGACCACATCAGTTACACAGCTTGGACTGGCTTTCCCTTCTTCTCTCTCTCTTACTTTTCTCAGTCTTCCATTCCTGTTATGTGGGGTCACTTTCCAAAATAATCTTCTCAGCAGGCAAGCCCTTAAATTTCAGATTCTGCTCTTGGGAGATCCCAGCTTAAGGCACTAGGCAAGTTCCTTCATCTTTTCTAACACACATCAGATTCCTAACTTAAATGACCATAATACTCGAATTTAGTTTATAAGCATTTTCTGAGTATTAAGTTTGATAATAAAGGTAAAGAAAGTGCCTAGAAAAACATTAAGAACAAAGCAAAGATCAACAAAAGTTCAGTTCAGTTGCTCAGTCATTTCTGATTCTTTGTGACACCATGGACTGCAGCATGCCAGGCTTCCCTGTCCATCACCAACTCCTGGACCTTGCTCAAACTCATGTTCATCAAGTCTGTGATGCCATCCAACCATCTCATCCTCTCTCATCCCCTTCTTCTCCTGCTTTCAATATTTCCCAGCATCAGGGTCTTTTCAAATGAATCAGCTCTTCGCATCAGGTGGCCAAAGTATTGGAGTTTCAGCTTCAACATCAGTCCTTCCAATGAACACTCAGGACTGATTTCCTTTAGGATGGACTGGTTGGATCTCCTTGCAGTCCAAGGGACTTTCAAGAGTCTTCTCCAACACCACAGTTCAAAAAAAATTCAACAAAAACTTAGGGTCACTATTATTTCCTTCTTCCTTTAATGTTTTTTTACTTAAAATTTTATATTGAAGTACAACTAACATGTTACATTATATTAGTTTCAGGTGTACAACTATCACTGTTTATGGATGACAATATACACAGAAAATCCTAAAGATGTTATCATAAAACTACTAGAGCTCATCAATGATCTCAGTAAAGCTGAAGAATACAAAACTAATACACAGAGATCTGTTGCATTTCGATACACTAGTAATGAAACATCAGAAAGAGAAATTAAGGAAACAGTCTCATTTACCATCAAATCAAAAAGCATATCGAGGAATAAACCTACCTAAGGAGGCAAAACATCTGTATTTTGGAAACTATAAGATGCTGATGAAAGAAATCAAAGATGGCACAGATGGAAAGATATGCCATGTTTTTGGACTGGAAAAATAAATACTGTCAAAATGACTATACCACCCAAGGCAATCCTCAGGTTCAAAGCAATCCTTATCAAATAACCAGTGGCATTGTTCACAGAACTAGAACAACAACAACAAAAAATTAAATCTGTATGAAATTACAAAAGACCCCAATCAGCCAAAGCAATCTGGAGAAAGAAAACGGAGCTGGAGGAATCAGGCTCCCTGGCTTCAGATTATACCACAAAGCTACAGTCATCTTGGCAAAAAACAGAAATGTAAATCAACAGAAGAGAATAGAAGGCCCAGAAATAAACCCATTTACCTATAGCCAATTAGTCTGCAACAAAAGAGGCAAGAATATATACACTGGAGAAAAGACAGTCTCTCCAGTAAGTGGTACTGGGAAAACTGATTTTTTTAACTGAAATATAGTTGGTTTACTGACACAATGTTGTGCAGATTCTGGTGTACAGCAAAACAATTCAGTCTTTTTTTTTTAACTATTAAAAACCATCCCATTCTACTAACATATAATAAGTTCACACATAGCCTGTCAAACTTCATATCCTTTTCCATTATATAAGACGTTGAATATAATCCCCTGTGCTACAGAGTAGGTGTTTGAAGTTTATCTTTTATTTTTTCATTTTTTAAATTGGAGGCTAATTGCTTTACAATGTTGTGCTAGTTTCTGCTATATAATAATGTGAATCAGCTATATGCATACATATATCCCCTCCCTCTTTCAGTATTTTTCAGTATTATTAACTATAGACACCATGCTGTACATAACATCCCCATGACATTTATTTTATAATTAGAATATTTATGAACTTGTGAGTTTTTATTGTTTTTTTAAATTCCACACATAAGTGAAATCACACGGTATTTGTCTTTCTCTGTCCAATGTTTTGTTTACCATAATTCCCTCAAGATCCATCCATGTTTTCACAAATGGCAAGGTTTCATTCTTTTTTATGGATGAGTTTTATATGCATGTGTGTCATATATAGAACAGTTTCTTTATCCATTGATCCACTGGTAGACACAGGCCGTTTTTATATCTTTCTTTGATTTTTCATAACTATTTTGTCTCCAACTGGACAACATTTTCATATAAGTGATCTCTAGAAATTATCTTTCCTTTTTTTTAACAGGAGAAAAAATAATTTGTACACATGGAGGTCTGGAGAAGGCAATGACACCCCACTCCAGTGTTCTTGCCTGGAAAATCCCATGAACAGAGGAGCCTGGTAGGCTGCAGTCCATGGGGTCACGAAGAGTCGGACATGACTGAGCAACTTCACTTTCACTTTTCACTTTCATGCACTGGAGAAGGAAATGGCAACCCACTCCAGTGTTCTTGCCTGGAGAATCCCAGGGATGGGGCGCCTGGTGGGCTGCAGTCTATGGGGTCGCAGAGAGTCGGACTTGACTGAAGCAATGCAGCAGCAGCAGCAGCATGGAGGTCTCAGAAATGGGACTCATGAAGTGGTCAAAGAAGGCTGTTTAGATATAATTTTTATAAAAAGAAACAATTATTTGTGAAGATTTAACAAACAAAGAAGATTGTGCTTGGCGTATTAGGCTAATGGAGAAGTAATAAAGTCTGTTTATACAGTTAGAATTTTTTTTTTTTTAATTTTGAGGAAGATATCAGGTTTGAGAGCAAATTTAATCTTATCTTTTCTTTTTGTCTCTCAGGAGAGCTAAAGTTGAAATGGGAAGATCATAGTTTTTGGAGTTAGATAGCAGTGAATTCATATCTTGGCCGTTCATAGTAACTAAATTAATTTCTAAGTGTTGCTTATTCTGCTTTTTCTGTAGACTTGGGGTAATCTTGCCTACCTGGCAAGATTCAGGGTTGTCATGAAGAGTACATAAGATAATGCATGTAAAAGAGTCAGGTGCATGAGAGATACTCAACAAATGCTGGTTCTTTCCTCCACTGAAAAATATACCTTTTAAAAAATATGCCTTTTCTCTCAATTTTTATGGTTATCATCCTGATCTAAGACCCCCTCACCTCCTCTCTTGCTTGACTTTCAGAACAGATTCTTGTTTCATTCCTTGCTATTATCTTTACAGCCTTTACTCTGTACTGTATACCCAGTAAGCCCCTCTAGAAGCAGTAATGCATTTTTACAGCCTTTGACAATCTAGACCTACATGTGTGATTTTATTTTTCACTGCTTTGAATTCTGTTTCTCATGCATTGTCCATTTCCAAACACACTAGATACCCAAACTTTGTGTGCACACTCTTCTCCACCCTCCTCATGTCTCTCTCACTGTCTTTTCTGACTGCTTTTCCCTCAGTTTCCCTCATCTGGAATGTTCTCTCCTTTCCCTACCAAACTCTAGTGCTCTCATATCCCAATTGCCACCATCTCCAGCTGCTTCTCCGGTCTCTCCCTCCTGTAACTCCCCCTGATGTGTACACATTAGATGCTTAAGCATCCACAGCTCTCAGGGTGCAGTATCAGGGTACTGGGACAGCAACAAGGAACAGTGACAAGAGGTCACCAAATTGTGGGGAAGTTAATTTGTCTTCACTTTCATTTCAACTTCCCACAGTCATTCAGTCTTCAAATAAGAAATAATTTCTCACCAAACAAAGACATCCTAAAGAAAGCTGGCCAGCCTTAAGAACATTCTAGGTATTATTCTCATTAGACTCTTCATCTTAGAAGCAATTCTAAAAACTGTGCAACTATCTGTATTCATTTACTTTGAGGAGAAGATAAAGCCACAGTTTTATCCTTCCAGAAGGAAAAAAAAATTATTGTACAATTTCACAGCTCTCTATTCATGGGTCACTGGGTCTGAGTGCCACCCAGGGTACCGATGATGTGTTCATGAGGTAAGGGCACCAACAGCTTAGTGCTTCTTGGTGCTGCTCCATGGCCACTTCATTTTGGTGGTAGGTTGAATGCATGTTTCAGGGAGATAACTTATGATTGCTGAAATTTATTTATAATTCATGACCATTTATTTATAATTTATAATCTTCCTTCTTCCAAAAGTAATTTTAAGTGTCTTGAAATAAAAATGAATATATACTCTTACACAGAGTTTAAAATAAATAAGAAAAGGACATCAAATCCCAATTCTCCAAGGACTTCAGTGAGAGAATAAAAGTAGTTAGCAGTCCAGATAGTCATCCTAAAGACAACTGCCAGTTTAGGAGCACTGCCTGACTCCCAGCCTCAGCTAGATGATCACTACACAGATGACCCCTTTTTCACTCACGTCATTTGGGAAGTTAGTGGAAATAAGGTTAAATAGACAATTAAACCAAAGTTGAGCTATTAATAGGTACTGACCATTAACAAGTATTGAGTTAACTCCAAGTTCTTGACAGCCAAACTAAGAAACTAGAAAAGAGTCAGGGGTGGGGGCAGGTTTGGGGAGGGTAAACAAAGTTAGATATAACTCTCATTCTAATAAAAGGAAAAAGTGTCTGATTTCAGAAGAGATGAACTTACTTTCTGACACTGAGTTTTGTATAATTAATTATAAGAATGTCACAAATCCAAATCATACAACCTCTCTTTAATAGCAATTCTTAACAGGATGGTTTTTGATGGCCGTTTCTCACATGAATCCACATTTAAAAAAATACAATATTAAATTGTGGTTCAATAAAGGCATTTCTACAGGGAGATGTCTAGTACAGACACATTTTGGTGATATACTCAAAATTGTTTTTAATATATGGAAAATCATGGTGATAGCCCTTGAATAGGTTGTGAGGGAAGAGCAGGTTTGTGGAAGCAAGACAGATCAAATTTACAATGTGCTGGTCAGTGATTGAGGAAGAAATCTAAGAGTAGCAAGGACTTTGCTGTCATGGGCTAGCAAAAAACAATTAAATACAACCAAGCCCTAAACTGCCCAGGATCAACACTAAGGCAAACTCATTCCCCAGCAAGACTTTTTCCTTCTGAAATCTGCAGGGTACTCCTTTGGGACAATTTCCCCTCTGGTCTTTAAATTCACTTTGTTCTTAATTTTATCTATATAGGAATGGAGGTGGTGGTTAGAAAGTGGTCATGCAGTGAAATTCTGTCCCTGATCCACACCATTGTGGAGTCCTTAAAAACTTAAAACACTGGATTACCAAGGACCCTTTGTCATGCACTTTGTGTAACTTGAGCCTAGATTTTAGAGGCAATTCATCAGTGTCAGAATTTTCTACGGGTACCTACAGACTTTTAGAGGAAAAATAGGGATAATCTCAACCTGAAAGTTTTCCAGCTTGGTCAACAGCAGAGTAACAACAATGAAATAAGTGTTAAGTGAAAGTGGTGGTATGTGACAGAAAAAAAGTATGTGGAGTCAAAAAGTATGTAGTAACTAGTTGTACTATCTTGCATTAAGTCATGTTACTATTCCTTTGGATTCAACTTCCTCAACATTAAAAGTCTTGAATTATACCATATGGAAGTCCAAGCTGTATTATGATGTGATTACTGGTAAATTATAGGTATGAGTATGTGCGTGGGTGGGGTGGATGTGTGGAGTGAATAGTGAGAGTGTTTGTGTGTGATCATATTACTCCATTATGTAATATCCTTCAGTGGCTCCTGAGTAAAATCCAAACTCTTCAGATTTGGCTTATTAAACTATTCATGATTAGATGTGGTTCATGTCTCCATTTCATCTCTTGTCATTTACCATATATGTGTGTGTGTGTGTGTATGTATATGCATATACTATTTATAGTGTGCATGTGTACAATATGCTATATATATTCCACATATGTATTAAGTGTCCAGTTATCCTAAGCTCCACTGTCACAGCCTGTAATCCCTCACACATACTGTTTCTCTGTCTGACATGATCTCCACCCTTTCCCTGGTTCTTACCTACTCATCCTTCAAGTCCCAAATAGTTAAAAGTAATAAAACAATAGTAATAGTATATTAGTAATAAAAGCTTAACAAATAACAGTTTAACAAAAATAATGTTAATATTAGCTATGTCTTGGCAGAACGTACTATGCCCAGCAACCATGCCCAGAACTTGACAAACAGTATCTCATTTAATCTTCACCTCAATTTTATAAGGTAGTATTATTATTTCCATTTTAAAGATGAGGAAATAGAGGCCCCCAAAAGTGATTCACCCAAAGTTATTTCCTCCTGAAAGACCTTCTTGATCTGATCTCTCAAATCTCCATTTGCTGCCCATCCCATGGACTCCCATAGCACCACTAACAGCAATTAACACACTAGATTATGACACCCACAATGCTCCACAAAGGAGGGTTATTTATAACTAAAATATTCTCAATGTTGGGTATAGTACTTGGTTCACAGTACACAATAAATATCTATTAAATAGATGAATGAATAAACTCAAAGCTTTCCTTACACAAAATAACCTAGGCCAAATTAGGGATCATGGTATCTCCTTTTCCCCATTTTCCCTTTGCTCTTGTGTTCCCAGTCATTTACTGGATACTCATCAGTTTTTGCTGCTCAACATCTGAACCCTCTTCAAGCCTGTGTGGAAAATATGATCCTAACTCTCATTATGGAGGCCAAAGGCTTATAAAAATCTTACCTTGGCCATGGCCAGACATGGGCTGCCATGGTAGATACAGGATATGGAGCTGCTCCTGGCCCTGGTGCTCTCTGGATCCTAATACTCTATGTAATCTTACTTCCTGAGCTGTGGATGACAGAGATTCAAATGTAGGAGCTTCCCACATCTTCCAGATTGTTTCCCTGTCTGCCCTGTAATGATCAGGGCAATATAAGAACTTGAAAATTATGTTTGCCTTGCCTCTGGAGTGGTCCTGGGTATTGGCCACCCATTCCACTCGGCATATATGCCACAAAGATCAATATGAATTGTGAGAAGGGTACTCAGCAAAATAAAAAAATAACATGCCAAGATTTGTCCTCATTTGAGGTACTCTCTCTGGCTAATTTCCTTCTACTTATGTTTGGATTGCAGCCAGATCCTTATGTTTTCAAAACCCAGAGATCCCACAATTTGATGGCATGGTCCTCCCCATTAGTCATCAGAGGCCCCAATTAACTGTGGAGTCAGCCACAGTCAAAAGGAAAGTTGGCAATCTCTGATGAAAGCTAGAACTTCACTTAAGCATTTTCTCTTTCAGAGATACAGGTGCAACACAAAGGGTATTTCAGTAGTATTTTCAGAATCCACAGTTTATAAGGCATCATTTCCTCATGTATGTGGATTCATTTACTTAGTGTTCTACCATAGCAGTTGGTTTATATTATGTAACTGACGTGAAAAAGGAATTTTATCAATAAGAAAGTGTAGTGTACTTGGAACTACTGGGGTAGGATCTGAGGTTCTAGATGTTATCCTTGACTACTTTGTGGATCTGATGGTTCCTTAGGAATATCCTGATCCCCACTGTTAGCATCTGTTTCCAGGTGAAGCTGGGCTATAAGGGTCTAGGGAAATCCATGAAAGGCAAAAAAAAATTTCAAACATAGTCTAATACATATGGAAGGAGAAAGGTCAGCTGCATACCATGTAGTCAGGTGTAGGGCCTTCTTCTCGACATCTGCAGCTCTACGTAGCCCAAGTCTGAAGTATGTGGGAATGGGTCCAATTTTCCATCCCCCCAGGGAAGCTCTGAGTACTACGTACTGAGAGAGTAGCTTTGTAAACTGTCTAAAGTGAGAAAAACGCTGCCTCAATGACACCAAATTTTCCACTCAGATGGAAATAAAGAGTCCTGAGTCCAGGTGTGTTGTCCACAGGGAGATGCTGGGGAACAGATGCCTCTTGGACTGATTTGGCTATTCTAATTTTTATCCAGATGTGTGTCAACACCAAGATCCAGCCTGAAAGCCTTTCACAGTCCTCCATTTTCTCATAACTATTCGGCAAATGCTGGCAGCGAAGTAAGACAGGCCATAGCACTAACATGCTTCCAAAAATACAGCCATTTGCCACCTGACATCATATAGAACAGAAAGGGCCTAAAATGCCTGACTACTTTGAAGTTCCTCTTTGTAGTCAGTAGTTATTTGGGACATGTAATCTCAACTTTGAGACTTCTGAGACACAATCACCTAGAAGTTCTTGTGAAAAACACATATTCCTAGTTACTGCCCTTAAGACATGGAATCAGAAATTCTGGGTAGAGAATCTGTATTTTAGACAAGTTCCTGCTAAGATTCTTTTGTACTCTGAAGTTTTAGGCCTTCTACATATTTTCGAGTCCAACCACAGTGTTCCAAGTTCTGTGAAGATCCATTCAACAACTTAACCACCAAAACCAATGTTTATTTAAGTTGGAAAAAAGCCCCCCAAATCACTGTCCCGATAGACTCTCCTTTCTGCTGATCTTACTCCTGAATTTCAATCTGCTATGGCCAGCTCTCATTCACACGTTTTTCCTGGTTCCTGCTCAGCCTTCCTACCTGGTTTCCTGGCTCTGTTTAGTTTCAGGAATGTAAGACCTTAGAGCTAGAAGGAACTCTTCTAGCTCTTATGACACCCATGATCCATGAAGGTTTGGCCTTGGTGGGATCCCAGTGAATCTACTCTGCATAGATTTTATTTTCAGGAAAAACCCCTACATACTCAAACAAACCTACTTTTACTAATTTGACAAAAAGCCAGAGGCATATCAGTTCAGAGGTGCCATCATCTAAGGCAAGCCATACATATATTGTTCTCTTTTTACAGTTTTGTTTTAATTTATTTTGTTGCTGAAGGAAGATTGTTTTCCAGAATTTTGTTGTTTTCTGTCAAACCTCAACATGAATCAGCTATAGGTATACATATATCTCCACCCTTTTGAACCTCCCTCTCATCTCCCTCCTAATCTCACCCCTCTAGGTAGATAAAAGCCCCTATTTGAGTTTCCTGCACCATACAGCAAATTCCCCTTGGCTATCTATTTTACATATGGTAATATGAGTTTCCATGTTACTCTTTCCATACATCTCACCCTTTCCTCCCCTCTCCCCATGTCCATAAGTCTATTCTCTAGGTCTGTTTCTCCACTGTTGCCCTGTAAATAATTTCTTCAGTACCATTTATCCAGACTCTGTATATGTGCGTTAGAATAGGATATTTATCTTTCTCTTTTTGATGCACTTCACTCTGTGTAATAGGTTATAGGTTCATCCATCTCATCAGAACTGACTCAAATGCATTCCTTTTTATGGCTGAGTAATATGCAGCCTGAAACTAAAAGATGCTTGCTCCTCGGAAGAAAAGTTATGACCAACCTAGACAGCATATTAAAAAGCAGAGATATTACTTTGCCAACAAAGGTCCATCCAGTCAAAGCTGTGGTTTATCTAGTAGTCATGTATGGATGTGAGAGTTGGAACAGACTCGTGGACTCTGTGGATGAGGGCAAGGGTGGGATGATATGGAAGAATGGCATTGAAACATGTTAATTATCATATGTGAAATCAATCGCCAGCCCAGGATTGATGCTCGGGGCTGGTGCACCGAGATTTCCTGGGGGGAGGGAGGAGGGAGGGAGGAGGGAAAGGGGTTCTGGAGGGGGAGCATATGTAAACCCATGGCGATATCATGTCATTGTATGGCAAAACTAATAAAAAAAAAAAGAAAGCTGAGCACTGAAGAACTGATGCTTTTGAACTGTGGTGTTGGAGAAGCCTCTTTAGACTCCCTTGGACAGCAAGGAGATCCAACCAGTCCATCCTAAAAGAAATCAGTCCTGAATATTCATTGGAAGGACTGATGCTGAAGAGTTGATGCTGGCCACCTGATATGAAGAACTGACTCACTGGAAAAGACCCTATTGCTGGAAAAGATTGAAGGCGGGAGGAGAAGGGGACAACAGAGGATGAGATGGTTAGATGGCATCACCAACTCAATGGACATGAGTTTGAGTAAGCTCTGGGAGTTGGTGATGGACAGGGAAGCCCAGCATGCTGCAGTCCTTGGGGTCGCAAAGAGTATGATGTGACTGAGTGACTGAACTGAACTGAATATTCCATTGTGTATATGTACCACAACTTCTTTATCCATTTATCTGTCAATGGGCATCTAGGTTGCTTCCATGTTCTAGCTACTGTAAATAGTGCTGCAGTGAACAATGGGATACATGTGCCGTTTTCCATTTTGGTTTCCTTAGGGTATAAGCCTAGGAGTGAGATTGCTGGGTCATAAGGTGGCTTTATTCCTAGCTTTTTAAGGAATCTCCACACTCTCTTCCATAGTGGCTGTATCAATTTACATTCCCACCAACAGTGCAAGAGCATTCCCTTTTCTCCACGTCCTCTCCAGCATTTATTGTTTGTAGACATTTTGATGATGGCCATTCTGATCGGTGTGAGGTGATATCTCATTGTGCTTTTGATCTGCATTTCTCTAATAATGAGCAATATTGAGCATCTTTTCATGTATGTTTCTTAGCCATCTTTATGTTTTCTTTGGAGAAATGTCTGTTTAAGTCTTCTTCCCACTTTTTTAGGTTGGGTTGATTTTCTGGCATTGAGTTGTATGAGCTGCTTGTAGATTTTGGAAATTAATCCCTGTAAGTTGTTTCATTGGCTATTATTTTCTCCCATTCTGAGGGTTGTCTCTTCACCTTGCTTATAGTTTCCTTTTCTGTGCAAAAGCTTTTAAGTTTAATCAGGTCCCACTTGTTTACTTTTGTTTTTATTTCTGTTACTCTAGGAGGTGGGTCACAGAGGATCTTGCTTTGATTTATGTCATCGAGTATTTTGCCTAGGTTTCCTCTAAGGGTTTTATAGTTTCTGTTCTTACATTTAGGTCTGTAATCCATTTTGAGTTTATCTTTGTGTATGGTGTTTTAGGAAGTATTCTAGTTTCATTCTTTCACATGTAGCCGTCCAGTTATCCCAGCCCCATTTATTGAAGAGTCTGTCTTTGCCCCATTGTGTATTCTTGCCTCCTTTGTCAAAAATAAGGTAGCCATAGGTGCACAGGTTTATTTCTGGGCTTTCTATCTTGTTCCATTGGTCCATATTTCTGTTTTGGTGCCAGTACCATGCTGTATTGATGACTGTAGCTTTGTAGTATAATCTGAAATCAGGAAGATTGATTCCTCCAGCTCCATTCTTCTTTCTCAAGACTGCTTTGACTATGTGGGGTCTTTTGTGTTTCCATATGAACTGTGAAATTTTTTCTTCTAGTTCTGTGAAAAATACCATTGGTAATTTGATAGGGATCGCACTGAATCTATAGATTGCATTTGGTCACTTTCACAATATTGATTCTTCCTCCCCATGAACGTGGAATATCTCTCCATCTGTTTACATCATCTTTGATTTCTTTCATCAGTGTCTTATAATTTTCTGTGTACAGTTCTTTTGTCTCCTTACGTAAGTTTATTCCTAGATATTTAATTCTTTTTGTTGCAATGGTGAATGGGATTGATTTCTTAATTTCTCTTTTTTATTTTTCATTGTTAGTATATAGGAATGCAAGTGATTTCTGTGTATTGATTTTGTATCCTGCAACTTTGCTAAATTCACTGATTAGCTCTAGTAATATTCTGACACTATCTTTAGAGTTTTCCATGTACAATATCACATCATCTGCAAACAGTAAGAGCTTTACTTCTTTTTTGATCTGGATTCCTTTTATTTCTTTTTCTTCTCTGATTGCTGCAGCTAGGACTTCCAGAATTAGGCTGAATAATATTGTTGACAGTGGACACCCTTGTCTTGTTCCTAATCTTAGGGGGAATGCTTTCAGTTTTTCACCATTGAGAATAACGTTTGCTGTTAGGCTTATCATATATGGCCTTTACTATGTTGAGGTAGGTTCCTTCTTTGCCCATTCTTTGAAGAGTGTTAATCATAAATGGGTGCTGAATTTTGTCAAAGGCTTTTTCTGCATCTATTGAGACTATCATACGGTTTATATCTTTCAATTCGTTAACATGGTGTTTCACATTGATTGATTTGTGTATACTGAAGAATCTTTGCATTTCTAGAATAATCCCAACTTGATCATGGTGTATGAGCTTTTCGATGTGTTGCTGAATTCTGTTTGCTAATCTTCTGTTGAAGATATTTGCATCTATGTTCATCAGTGATACCGGCCTGTGGTTTTCTTTTTTTGTGTTGTCTTTGTTTGGCTTTGGTATCAGGGTGATGGTGGCCTCGTAGAATGAGTTTGGAAGGATTCCTTCCTCTGTAATTTTTTGAAAGAGTATTAGAAGGATAGACATTAGCTCTTCTCTAAATGCTTGATAGAATTCTCCTGTGAAGCCATCTGGTCCTGGGCTTTTGTTTTTTGTGAGGGTTTTGCTCACAGCTTCAGTTTCAGTCCATAATTTCTATTTCTTCCTGGTTCAGTCTTGGAAGATTGACCTTTTCTAAGAATCTGCCCATTTCTTCCAGGTTATCCATATTATTGTCATATAGTTGTTCATAATAGTCTCTTGTAATCTTTTGTATTTCTACATTGTCTGTTGTAACCTCTACTTATTCATTTCTAATTTTGTTGATTTGATTCTTCTCTCTTTTTTTCTTAATGAATCTGGCTAAAGGTCTCTAAATTTTGTTTATTTTCTCAAACAACCACCTTTTAGTTTTATTAATCTTTACTATTGTTTCTTTCATTTCTTTTTCATTTATTTCTACTCAGATCTTTATGGTTTATTTCCTTCTACTAACTTTGGGGGTTTTTGGTTCTTCTTTTTCCAGTTGTTTTAGGTGTAAAGTCAGGTTGTCTATTCAATGTTTTTCTTGTTTCATGAGGTAGGATTGTATTGCTACCAACTTCCCTCTTAGGACTGCTTTTGCTGCATCCCATAGGCTTTGAGTTATCGTGTTTCATTTTCATTTGTTTCTAGAAATTTTTTGATTTCCCTTCTGATTTTTTCAGTAATCTATTGGTTATTTAGAAATGTGTTGTTTAATCTCCATGTGTTTATGTTTTTTACAGGTTTTTTTCTTGCAATTGATATCTAGTCTCATAGTGTTGTGGTTGGAGAAAATGCTAGATACGATTTCAATTTTCTTAAATTTACTGAGGTTTGACTTGTGACCCAAGATCCTGGAGGATGTTCTGTGTGCACTTGAGAAGAAGGTGTATTCTTCTGCTTTTGGATGGAATGTCCTGAAGATATCAATGAGATCCATCTCATCTAATGTATCATTTAAGACTTGTGTTTCCTTATTAAGTATCTGTTTTGATGATCTGTCCATTGGTGGGAGTGGGTGTTAAAGTCTCCGACTATTATTGTGTTACTGTCAATTTCTCCTTTTAGATCTGTTAGTGCTTGTCCTATGTATTGAGGTGCTCCTATGTTGGGTGCATAGATATTTACGACTGTTATATCTTCCTCTTGCATTGATCCCTTGATCATTATGTAGTGTCCTTCCTTATCTCTTGTAATCTTTATTTTAAGGTCTATTTTGTCTGATACAAGGATTGCTACTCTAGCTTTCTTTTGCTTCCCATTTGCATGGAATATATTTTTCCATCCTCTCACTTTCAGTCTGTATGTGTCTTGAGGTCTGAAGTGGGTTTCTTGTAGACAGGATATATACAGGTCTTGTTTTTGTATCCATTCAGCCAGTCTGTGTCTTTTGGTTGGAGCATTTAATCCACTTACATTTAAAGTAATTACTGATATATATGTTCATATTGCCATTTTCTTTATTGTTTGGGGTTGATTTGGTAGATCTTTTTTCTTCTCTTGTGTTTCTTGACTATATAAGTCCCTTTAACATTTTTTGTAAAGCTGGTTTGATAGTACTGAATTCTCTTAACTTTTACTTGTCTGAAAAGCTTTTTATTTCTCCACCAATTCTGAATGAGATCCTTGCTGGATACAGTAATCTTGGTTGTAGATTTTTCCCCTTCAGTACTTTAAATATATCCTGCCATTCCCTCCTGGCCTGCAGTGTTTCTGCTGAAAGATCAGCTGTTCAGTGTATGGGGTTTCCCTTGTATGTTACTTGTTGCTTCTCCCTTGCTGCTTTTAATATTCTTTCTTTGGGTTTAGTCTTTGTTAGTTTGATTAGTATATGTCTTGGTGTGTTTCTCCTTGGGTTTATCCTGTATGGGACCCTTTGTGCCTCTTGGACTTGATTGGTTATTTCCTTTTCCATGTTGGGGAAATTTTCAACTATAATCTCTTCAAAATTTTTCTCTTACCTTTTCTTTTTCTCTTCTTCTTCTGGGACCCCTATAATTTGAATGTTGGTGAGTTTGATACTGCCTCAGAGGTCTCTGAGGCTATCCTCAGTTCTTTTCATTCTTTTTACTTTATTCTGCTCTTCAGAAGTTATTTCCACCATTTTATCTTCCAGCTCACTGATCCAGCTCACAAATCAGTATTTTTAATTTCGATAATTGTGTTGTTTGTCTCTGCATGTTTATTCTTTAATTCTTCTAGGTTAATTGATTGCTAATTATTAATTGATTCTTGCACTTTCTCCATTTTGTTTTCAAGGTTTTTGATCATCTTTACTATCATCATTTTGAATTTTTTTTCATGTCGTTTGCCTATTTCCCCTTCATTTATTTAGACTTCTGTGTTTCTAGTTTGCTCCTTCATTTGCGTAGTAGTTCTCTTCCTTTTCTTTTTTTTTTTTAAACTCATTGTGTTTGAGGTCTCCTTTTCCCAGGCTTCAAGGCTGAATTCTTTCTTCTTTTTGGTTTCTGCCCTCCTAAGCTTGGTCCAGTGGTTTCCATAAGCTTCATATAGGGTGAGATTAGTGCTGAGTTTTTGTTTGTTTGCTTGCTTGCTTTTCCTCTGATGGGCAAGGCTGAGTGAGGTGGTAATCCTGTCTGCTGATGATTGGGTTTGTATTTTTTGTTTTGTTTGTTGTTTAGATGAGGTGTCCTGCACAGGGTGCTAGTGGTGGTTGGGTGATGCCGGGTTTTGTATTTCAGTGGTTTCCTTTGCGAGTTCTCACTATTTGATACCCCCTAGGGTTAGTTCTCTGGTAGTCTAGGGTCTTGGAGTCAGTGCTCCCACTCCAAAGGCTCAGGGCTTGATCTCTGCTATGTGATCTTCAGCAAACTTCTAATGTTGCTAAACCTCAGCTCTATCAGCAGCAAAGCACAGACTGAAAATATCTCCTACTTCTTCATAGGGTGCTCAATTATCAAAGCATTGAAGTCTGCTTTGGGGAAGAATTTGAATTCAGTGATTTCTTTTTCCCCATGAGGTACTCTACACAGCAGCTCATGATTATGTTGGCAGTGGCTTTGCGTAACTGTTGGTTTCCTTAGCTGGTATCATCTCTGGGGACTGGGAAGGCTTGGGTTCCAAGGATGGATTGTTGTGGGCTTCAGCATCCTGGGAGGATGTAGCAGACAGTGTGACCCCACAATGCTCCTGGAATGCCTCTTGCCCTATGCTGGAGCCCTCAATCTATCTCACACTGAACCCTGGATCCAGGAGACAGACTTGAGAGCTTTACCTCCTTTCTTCTTCCTGGTTGATCTCTCAGTAAAACTCTTTTCTCAAAAGCCTATCACAGTATTGGCCTCTCTCACTGTTTTTATTTTGTGATTAGTTCTCCCTGAGTGCAAGTGTTCTGTACTACCAGCATTATATATCTATGTACTTATTAGCACAGGTCTGCATATTAAGGCTCCCAGAAAATATTGGTTTAATGGCAGAAAGAAAGCACAGAGGAAGGGAAGGAGGAACCAGGCAAAGATTCAAATCCAGTTCTGTCAGAGTCTGAAGGCTAAGCTCTTTCTGATTTCCCATACGACCATTACTGTGTTGTTGCATCCCATCCACTAGATTGTGGTCTACTTGAGTACAAGGTTAACATTTCATTTATCTTTACTTCACCATTGCAATGTAAAGTGGCTTCATATATAGTATGTGATAGACATTTGTGGAACTGATTAGCAAAATCAACAGAACAACCTAATCGTTTAATTTATGTGAGTGGAGACTGAGTAATGAGACCATGCCAGGGGATATTAGTGAATGATATGTGGCACTGAGCCTCCTCTTTGAAACTGTCCTTTATAAGTAACTGCCCCCCTCTTAGCATCATGGGGGAAAAAAGCTCATCTGGTCTCTTAACCATAATAGAGTGTAACAAAAACCGACAATAAGTGGGTTCTCTGTATGCTGGTCTTCTTCTGTCTTCCCCTGACTTGGCTGAGAGCTGGGGTAACACACAATGGAGCTTGCTCTCCCTAGTCCTTCCTCTATGACTTTTCTGCTGAGCTGCCATGCCCCTTTCTTTTCTCTTTTCCTTTCACTTAACTCAGCTTTTATGTATCTGTCCATCACTGACTCTCTAACTAACAGCTAGGATGGCCTGGCTCTTTTCTAACTTTCAAAGGAAGCTGCCTGCTCTGAATGTGTGACATTAGAGAATGGGTTTGATAAGTCCTTAAGAACAGTTGTTTATATTCTTTCAAAATTTCCCAGGTAATAAACAATTGTTTGAAAGTGAAGGGTAAAGTGGTATTTCATCAGCTTGTTCTCTGCTATTCCTATGATGGCTCAAATCATACAACACTGCATTTCAACCTTTGTAAGGAGATCTCACCAGTCCAGGGCTACTGAGTGGGCTGAGTCACTTGCTTCCCTACTCAGTACCCAGGGCCCTACTCAATTCTAGCCCAGTTGGAACTCCACTGGTTGAATCTTTGAAACTCTGAGGCTGATTGAAGCTTCTAAGCCAACAAAAAGAGGCAAAGGGCCTTTGTACTTCAGCAAGGAAATGTTCCAGTTCTTTTGCACTTTTGTAATGAACGCTGGCCCAGCAGCCCTAGTGTCCCTGGCACACAGAGGGGGGTTGGAGGCAATAAAGGGGATTTTACTCTTTGGGGTCACTCCTCTCTTCCCAGGACTTTTATAGATGGCTTTCCAGCCATTGAGAGGTTCACTGCTCATTCATATTCCACGGGGGAAAAAATTTTGTGTATTGATGAACTGCATCAGATGTTCCAATGCATCTCACATATGCCATGTCTCATTTACATCAATCCCTATCTAGCTTCATTAATTTAGGTCACTTGACCAGGCTTTCAGTTTGCCATCCTAAGCTTAATTTGTAAATTACAGGGCTAGGAAGATATAAACTGTTCATCACTGTTGTTGCTGGAGCGAGTTAAAGTGCTTCATAATATGAATTCAGGTATTAATTCCAGTACAGTACAATGCCTCCAGTAAGCTATATGAAGGGAGTTTTACTTTTCCTCTTGACATAATTTTTAAAAATGTGACATTTGAAAAATCCCAGGACCAAAGTTACAAATTCCATCATGACTAGTTTTGTTAGATATCTGGATGTGGAAACTGAGGTAAGTAGAATTGCAAACAGCAGCCCTGAAAGGAGCTTTGTGATTTGATCCTCAATCCTTGACTGCATAAATAAGCTATCAGGGACCTAGAGTAACTACTGGATATGAAATCAACTCATAAGATGACAACAGTATCCTCCTGATCATCAGTTAGAACTCTCCAAATATGCTGAATCCATTAGAATAATTATGGTACAGCATCTGAGTTGGCAATGAAAGAATACAATGTAAAAGACTGTTCTGATACCACTTAGAAGCATCTGGCCCTAATCAGACTTCAATTTTAGACACAGTCCTACCTAAAGCTTCCTATAGTTCATTACATAAAGAAGACAAAGAGTTATTTTTATGCAGAAAAATTGGACTCAAGTAAAAGTTATTTTTAACACTTCATCTAATTACAAAGCTGAGCACAGTACCATGACTATTGAAACATGCTACAGATATAACAAAGACAATGAACAGCAATGAAAGATGATCTTGACTAGCTGCCAAGGTAAGCAAAGATGAGGGGAATGAGTCTCTTGATTAGAGAGGAAAGTGAGGCAGCAGTAATTTCTTTTCAGAATGTTTACACACTCTGTTTGGTTAGATATTTTATTAAGGGTTCATGTTAACTATATTGATTATTCCTTAGGAGCAATGATGTGCATTTTTATTGCAAGTAACTTCAAGGAATATGGTCTCCCACTGAGAAAATAAAGAGACAGACTTATGATTGGGTCAGGGAATGTGAATTTGAGCTAACATAGAATCTAGATTTAGGCTATAGGTCCATATTCTTTCAGGCGATTTCTTCCTTACCTGGGATAACACAAAACTGCATTATCAGTGAGGAGGGAAACAGCAGCATTGACGAAAGAAGATCTAGGCAAAAACAATACCTTTTAAAAAGTGAAGCAAAAGAAAATCTGTATGATGAAAGAGAGCTCATAAGTCAGTCAATTATTTTGAGTTTTTGAAAACACAAAGAACTCTGGTTTAGAGAAAAACTTCAACTTACTCTCAACTCTCAATTACCTGTAGTATGTTGAATAGATTTAATTTATCTAGTTTCTTTCTAACACACTGCTGCTGAGAAGCAGTCTGCCTACAAATCTTTCTAGACCTCAATTTCCTCATCCACTAAATAGTATAAATCAAGGTTATTTGGCATGAGAGCTAAGTATAAAAAGCTAAACCTCAATTAAAAAAATTTAAAAACTGTCTGATGAGCAGACCATTTTCTAAGACTCCGAACTGTCAGTATAGTTTCATTGTCTCTGAAAGTGATGGGAAGAACAGTTATTTTCTTATTCATTTAGTTACCCTTGCTGCCCAAGGAACAACTTGAAAAAAGGTATCTCTACTCAAGATGAGGGTTTCCACTAGTCCAAGATATATTACTCACTAGAAAACAGAAGGATAAAGAGGTTGGAGCAAGTAATTTTCATGCTACTGTGAGCTAAAAACTTACTGTAACAAATCATCAGAGTTTCAGACATGGTTGTATATAAATATGTTGTTATATAACTATAAATACCAGCGGCCAGTTGAGCAGACTGGTAAAAGGCATCACTCCATGAGCATGGACATTTTTATTTTGCTTTAAATTCTTATTATTAAGCATCCACTATGTGTTCAACATACACATATTGTTTAGATGTGTATGTTTAGGTGTGTACTTGATGTAACCCATCTGATTTAATTCTTGCCATTATACTATGGAAAGAATATTACTCTAATTTTGCATGTGAGGGAACTAACACGGAGGTTAACCTGGATTCATGAGCAATTTTACAATGTAAAGCAGAGGTAGGTAGGCCAGTCAGGACTCCTTTGCATTAATCTAGATGAGAGGAATTATTGGTCTGTGAGAAGGGAAAGTAGTTAATCTTTTGGAAAGATTCTACGATGTTGTTTTTGCCCTAAATAGCATTTTACAGATATCAATGAATCCAGTTAAATTGCAATACAGTGTGCAAACATATTCTTACGACTCATCTGGATCATATCTTGTACTTTCCCTTTAATAAATATAATTTATAAACACATTAAAAGCACTTGAATTCAGAGAGAATCTCCAACCCCCCACCTAGTCTCTATTTTAAACATCTTTAGATAGTGAAATTGAGAAATCTGCCTTGCAAAGTGTGTTCTGCATCCTGACTGCCAGGACTTGTTTTTGGAAATCTAAATAAAACTGAGTCTTTGGTGGGTGAGCATTATGTAGGCTCCTGAAGGGATCACTATCATCTCAACGATTTAGCCTTATCATGAATCTACTAAATGAAGATATCCAATATAGTCTTGTTTTATTTAACTATTTCTTTTATATTCTCTCTCTCTCTTCTCTATAGTGAAACATGTATACAAAACAGCTGTAAAATAGAAGAACATATTTAAAATATATACTTCTCTGAACTCCATTTTGACAAAAATGTATGACTTATCTGTAGGTTACACAGTTGGCCACTAAAAACATTTCCTTCACTAACCTGATGCTAAAGTCATTCTGCCCTCAAAGAGGCTTTCAGCATCAAGACGCTAATTAATTTAGAGTGAAGTTTCTCAAACTTGACACTCCAAATGCCATTTTGGACCAGACAATTCTCTGTTGTAGGGAGTTAGCTGTCCTATGCATTGTAAGATGTTCAGCAACATCCCTGACCTCTCCACAATAAATGTCAGGGGCAAATGCCCCCTCCCCTTCAGGGATCACAGTGTTGTCATGGTGAAGGGGCTTGCATAACTCAATGAAAGTATGAGCCATGCCATGCAGGGCTGATGGACTGATCATAGCGAAGCGTTCTGACAAAACACGGTGCTCTGGATGAGGAAACGGCAAACCACTTCAGTATTCTTGCTGCGAGAACCCCATGAACAGTATGAAAAGGCAAAAATATATGACAACAGAACCTGAGCCCCCCAGGTTGGAAGGTGTCCAATATGCTACTGGGCAAGTGCAGAAGGCAATTATTAATAGCTTCATAAGGAATGAATCAGCTTAGTTATGGATGTATCTGGTAGTGAAAACAAAGACCAATGCTATAAAGAACAATTCTGCATAGGAACCTGGAAGGTTAGGTCCATGAATCAAGGTATATTGGATGCGGTCAAACACAATATGGGAAGAGTGAACATCAACATCTTAGGAATCAGGGAACTAAATGAATGGGAATGAGTGAATTTAATTTAGATGGCCATTGTATCTACTATTATGGGCAAGAATCCCTTGGAAGAAGTGGAGTAGCCCTCACAGTCAACAAAAGAGTCCAAAATGCAGTACTTGGGTGCAATCTCAAAAATGACAGAATGACCTCTGTTTGTTTCCAAGACAAACCATTCAACATTACAGTAATTCAAGTCAATGCCGCAACCACTGATGCTGAAGAAACTGAAGTTGAACGGTTCTATGAAGACCTACAAGAGAACTAACATCAAAAAGGATGTAAAGCAGACTCACTAGAAAGACTGAAGACAAAGGGAGAAGGGGGTGGCAGAGCATAAGATGGTTAGATAGCATCACTGACTCAATGGAAAAGAATTTAAGCAAACTCCAGGAGATAGTGGAAGACAGAGGTGCCTGGTCTTCTGTAGTCCATGGGGTCACAAATAGCCGGACCTGACATAGCTACTGAACAACAATAACTGCCCCGTACTTTGCCCTAATTTTCACATAAAAAATGTCTCTAGACACTGCCAAATGACCCTTGGGGAGGCAAAACTGCCTCAAATTGAGAACCATAGCCCCAGAAACAAGACTCTATTATTCTATTTTCAATCATGAACAAAATGATGTTCTCTGTTTTTCCACATGTCACAAGTCTGTAAGAATAAGCCTCAATACACAAGTCATCATCATTATTATTAAAAACAAATTTAGCACTGTTAAAAGAAAAAGTAATATATGGCCATTGCAGATAAAAGCAGAAATACAGGTAAAACTATCAGATGGTACTTAATCAGACTTTTTTCATGTTTCAGAAACAGCTAGAATTATTATTTTTGTATTAATCTTTCTGGTGAAACCTCAAAATAAGATTATACTGTACTTACTGCTTAGTAACCTGATTGTTTTTTAATTAAAAGTATATAAAATTTAGTTATTTACCTAGAGCATAATTTTAAATGGAATAGCATTCCACTGTATGGCTTTACAATTGGTGAGTCACTCATTCATTTTATAAATACAGTAAACTTCTATATGTCAGGCACTGTGCTAGGTGCCAGGGTTAAAATACAAGGAAGATAAACAGACAAGCAATTGCCTCATGAAGTTGGAGAAACCAACAAAGAAAATAGAATGAGAGGCTAGGCAATAGCCTAATACCTCAAGGAAAACAGGCCTTGGCAGCCAGGGCAGTTAGATTAAGACAAACAAGAATAAGGAAGTGAGGAGTAGCTAGTGCTGAATACAACCAGTTGTTCTATAGATCTATGTTTCTCTCCATTCATTTATCATTATATTGCTTAATAAATTACTGAAGAATTTAAAATTTTACATAGACTTGGACATCTCCAATCATTCCTGTTGCTAGTTTGGTAACCTTTTTGCTACTCTTCCCCCTTCCCAACTCCCCAAGATGCAGGCAAATGCTTGGTGTCTTGCAGCTATCTTCTTAACAGGTCTAGATATGCAGAGTGACCCTAATGGAAATATTCAATAGGTGAAAATTATTATTAAAAAGGTATTCAAACTCAAATTGATATGGCATATTAAAGGTTTTCTTGTTGTGTGTGTGTGTGTGTGTTTCTTCTAAGTGTAATAACAGCTCTGTGTGTGTGTTAGTCGCTGAATCGTGTCCGACTCTTTGCAACCCATGGACTGTAGCCTGCCAGGCTCCTCTGTCTATGGGATTTCCCAGGCAAGAATACAGGAGTGGGTTGCCATTTCCTTCTCCAAATAACACCTCTGTCTCCCCTGATTAGTGTCGATATTACTGCCAGAATGGTAATTCATTTTTGCCAACTGATCCCTTGACAGAAGTAGCCTTGGAAGGAGTTCAGTGGAACTCTTCTTATTCCCTCTATAATCTTCAGAATCCAGAACTGTAGGAATGGTAAGTAAAACTCTATGACTGGGTTACTAGAAGTGATGGGTAAGAGGTAATCAGGATCATTTTTGTTTCTGTTTCTAGGTTCCTGGACCCATGTATTTTGCTAACTGAAGGAGAACTATGTAACAGTCACTGACTTAGGCCATACTGTTCTTAGAAATGGAACCCTACCTTCACTGGGTGTCATTTCTAAGTTGGCACTATAACAGGTAGTTCTGATACTCTTACAGGCCAGCAGATCCAAGGTGGTACAGTGTGATGGGACTAGTAGATCCTGTTGTAATATGTTGACTGCTGTACTTCCTTTACTTTAAAATAGGTCCCTCAAATCTGTGTAATGTCTTGTGGTCAGTGGATCAGTCTGTAAGCCTGCAGATAGTGGTGCTGACTGAGGACTATAGGCAAAAAAAGACAAACTCATACCAAGAGTACAAGTCAGTTTACATCAAAAAGGAAACTTCAGCCCTGTACTGTGGCACCTAGTCAATGCAATATGAGAAAAAAAAAAAGGCATTCAAATTAGGATGGGAGAAATAAAACTATTTGCAGAAGACATGCTTATTGATGTAGGAATTCCTAATGAGTACACAAAATACCCCTATGAGAAGCATGAAGTGAATTTACAAAGGCTTATGGCACTTTCAGCTTATGGCACTTACATGACAATGGGATCAAAATATATTTACAAACCAAATAAACAATAATAAAATCAATCACTAAGTATCATTTTAATGTGATTGGTTCTTTTTGCTTTATCATGAATATCAGACAACAATTATCATCCTGCATTGTTTTGAGATTAGCATGCCTGTTATCTTTTTCCATGTGATAATTTCCATTCTTCTTCCACTCTTTTCTATTTCAGCAATTTATACAGCTTTCTACAATTTATTTGCATTTTAATTGGTTTGAATACTTCATTTATTTGTTAACTCTTGATTAGTAAGCACAAAAAAGTGACACAACTTGGTCTCCCTGCTATTATACAATCACAGTTACAAACTCTGGCACTGAAATGTAGTGTGAGTACTCAATCATACTCCAGAATGTAATATTGATCAATTTAAAGAATTTTCATGAAAATCTTAAAAAATTACACAAGGACCTTCCATAACAATACAACCATGAACCATACAGAGGTTTATTGATCCTACTTTTGACACATACTGCTAAATACTACTCATTTGGCAATAAACTCTAAAAAGTCTGGTGGTATCTCTTATACTGCATGCTATACATTAGAGCTAGGAACTTTTCAAGCTTGTATGGCACACTAAGAGGGTGCTCAGTGAGGGTTTACTTCTTATTTCCTAACACATAGAGGATATTCATCTGGCATTTATGCATTAAAATATATCCAAATTCCTCTTCAGTGGACAGAATGCCTTTGATCTACACAAAATTCTAAGCTTCAAACTTTGTTTTCCCTGATTGTAAAAATAAGGACATTTCATATGTGCCATCTAGTTTAAGGAGATGCTCAAAGTAATATCTCCTGAATACTAAGCATTAATGCTTTATGCATTTCTGAGAATATAAGCTTTACCTCATTTGAACCTACCACAGTCTATGAAGAAGATTATGTTGCTATCTTCACCTATAGTACTTAGGAAAATTAAAGCCCTGAGGCTTAGAGAGTGATAACAATTAACCTGGCTACTACCAGAACTGGGGTTTATACTCAGGCAGGTTTATTTTGAACCAGAGTACCAGATCCCCATGTTCTAATGTTCAGTGAATCCTGAAAGCTTCTTGGATATCCTTGATGACATTTGTTTCCTGAGTTCTACAGTTTGTCCTCCAGCTTATTAAGTTGCTTGGAATATCTGCTACGTAAACATTAAATAAGGAAATCTCATCAGTTCATGAAGATCCATAAGAAAACAATCTTATTTCTCAATGAGAGTTGGTGTGTGTGCTTAGTCGCTCAGTCGTGTCCCACTCTTTGTGACCCCATGGATTGTAGCCTGTCAGGCTCCTCTGTCCATGGGTATTCTCCAAGCAAGAATACTGGAATGGGTTGCCATTCCCTTCTCCAGGGGATCTTCCCAACCCAGGAATCAAACCTAGGTCTTTGCATTACAGGTGGATTCTTTAGCATCTAAGCCATGAAGGAGGCCCCAATGGGAGTTTTGTAAGCTTATTTGTACTCTGGAGTTTTATGCATCTATTTTTTTAATAGTTTGATTTGGGCAGCTGTTGGTTTGCTAGGAGCACTAACGTACTTATGTAAGGATACTGACTTTTTATAGTAAAGAAAGAGATGATTCTAAATTTCTTTGATAATCAAAACTTAACCACTCCCCATTAAAACACCCAAGAAAAGGAACTGCTTCTCCATTTTCTACATTAACCCAGATGGAACTGAAGGAAATTCACAAGCCATCTGGGTTTAATTAGACAGTATACTGTATAGATATGCTGGCAACAGCATGGCTGAGAGGAATTAGCTTTAATGGAAAGAAATTTAGATTTGGAGTCAGAAATTCTGGTTTCTCTCTGGCCTCTGTCACTAACCTCTCATGCTATGTTTTTCTTTTATCAAAAGAAAAGAGTATGTCCTCTGGTACCTCCCTGAGTTTTACTTATATTTTGGAGATCAGAAAATGTTTCAAAAAGCATAAATCATTGCAAAATATAATTCTTTTATTATTATTATGGTACTGCAAAATTTCAACCATATTTGTTGTTATTGCTGCCTTTATCAACTTTTATGAATATATGATAATTAAATCCTTTTGTCATTTTTGACTACTTGCTTGGACTTAAGATGAGAGGCAGGACATTTTGAGTCTCTAATTTTGGAATCTAGTATCTCTGTATTGGGGCTTCCCTGGTGGCTAAGATGGTAAAGAATCTGCCTGCAATGCAGGAGACCTGGGTTTGATCCCTAGGTCAATCTCCATGAGCCATAGAAGCCTTCTGTCATGCAAGTACAGTTTGCCTTTATTTGCATACTTCCTCTCCCCTTCCTATTTCCCTCAGGTTTCAGAAGTTTAAATATTCAGTTATGGATATAGAAAGCCAAAGAGTTATTATTGATTCCATATTGGGCTGAGGATTCCAAAACAGCTCAAATGAGAGAAAAATAATATACATAGAACATGTAATTAGCCAGCTGTGGCTGTGGGGAACCAGCTTCTATTAGAGGAATCTTGGATTAAATAATAGCAGTGTGTAGTTTGCTAATTCTTGCCCTAGTTAGGAAACTCAGTGACTCTGCACAGACTTTGCTCATATAAAAGTATTTGTAACCATCTTCATTTCATGGCCAAATATTTGGAAATTTGGGACATGTAGTGTGTTTATGAAAAACGACCAACTGTTTATTAGGCAGCTCACAGTAGGAGGGGTGAAAAGATTCCATATCTCCATTTATATTACATGCTCATCACTAATCTTGCTTCTTTGGGAAGTCAGAGGAAAACAGACAAAAAAACTAGCAAATAAAAAATCAGCATATGTGCACTGAAAACCTAAAACCATCAAGTTTTTGTTTTGTTTTGTTTTGCCAAAACCACTCTTTCAAGATAATTAGTCTGCTTTAGTAGCTGGAAAACAGATCTTCATTAGTTTTCCTCTCCATAACCAAACTTTAATTTTGCATTTTTTAAATTTCTTTAAAAATATTTTAGAAGTTCAAGATGGCAGAGTAGAAGGATGTGTGCTCATCTTCTGCAAGAGCACCAAAATCACAGCTAGCTTTTGAACAACTGTTGTCATGAGACGCTGAAACCTACCAAAAATAGATACTCCACGTCCAAACACAAAGTAGAAGCCTCAGGGAGATGGTAGGAGGGGCACAGTCATGATAAAATCAAATCCCATGCCCACTGGGTGGGTGATCCACAAACTGAAGAATAATAATATTTAAGAAGTTCTCCTACTGTTGTGAAGGTTTGAAACCCAACATAAGGCTTCTGATGGACCTTTGTCAGTAGAGTAATATCTCTGCTTTTTAATATGCTGTCTAGGTTTGTCATAGCTTTTCTTAAAAGGAGCAAGTGTCTTCTAATATCATGGCTGCAGTCACCATCTGCAGTGATTTTGAAATCCAAGAAAATAAAAAGGATCTCTTACTTTTATCTAGTTTGTTTCATTTTTATATTTCATACTCAGTGCTCCCATTTCATTTAGTTTATGTTTTCCATCTCTTCTTTTTTAGTGACACACTTTCTCAAGACTTTATCAAGCATAACAGAAAAGCTTTTGTATACATATATACAAATAAAATGCATAACATATATATTTTAGAAAAGTTATGAATTTTTGCCTAACTAAAAATTTTAATGACATTTTGATTCTGCTTGTTTAACTTAGTATGAATAGAATGCTAGATTTCTAATTTTAAAAAAAAGGCAGCAAGCATCAAAGGTTCACTGTATAGCACAAGGAACTATAGTCAATATTTGTGATAATCTAAATGGAAAAGAGTTTCAAAAATAATATATGTGTATATGTATAACTGAACCACACACCCAGAAAAATATTCTACATTTTTAAATTTAGTAATGTTTATCTTTTTACCAGTTTTTCTAAATGTCCTATGGACATTTAATAAAAACATGTTATACAAAATTTTAAATACATTTGTGTAGGATATGATTAATATAAATTGATTAAACATAAATATATTCAGCCCAGTTCAGTTCAGTCACTCAGTTGTGTCCGACTCTTTGTGACCCCATGAATCACAGCACGCCAGGCCTCCCTGTCCATCACCAACTCCTGAAGTCTACACAAACCCATGTCTATCGAGTCGGTGGTGCCATCCAGCCATCTCATCCTCTGTCCTCCCCTTCTCCTCCAGCCCCCAATCCTTCCCAGCATCAGGGTCTTATTCAATGAGACAGTTCTTCTCATTAGGTGGCCAAAATATTGGAGTTTCAGTTTCAACATCAGTCCTTCCAATGAATACCCAGGACTGATCTCCTTTAGGATGGACTAGTTGGATCTTCTTGCAGTCCAAGGGACTTGTAAGAGTCTTCTCCAACACCACAGTTCAAAAGCATCAATTCTTCAGCGCTCAGCTTTCTGCACTGTCCAACTCTCACATCCATACAGGACTACTAGAAAAACCATAGCCTTGACTAGACGGACGTTTTTTGGCAAAGTAATGTCTCTGCTTTTCAATATGCTCTCTAGGTTGGTCATAACTTTCCTTCCAAGGAGTAAGCGTCTTTTAACTTCATGGCTGCAATCACCATCTGCAGTGATTTTGGAGCCCCAAAAAATAGTCTCTTACTGTTTCCACTGTTTCTCCATCTATTTGGCATGAAGTGATGGGACCAGATGCCATGATCTTAGTCTTCTGAATGTTGAACTTTAAGCCAACTTTTTCACTCTCCTCTTTCACTTTCATCAAGAGGTTTTTTTAGTTCCTGTTCACTTTCTGCCATAAGGGTGGTGTTGTCTGCATTTCTGAGGTTATTGATATTTCTCCCAGCAATCTTGATTCCAGCTTGTGCTTCTTCCAGCCCAGCATTTCTCATGATGTACTCTGCATATAAATCTATTATATTTAAATTATTAATACATCATTCAAAATGCTCCTAGTCTTATTTTTTCTGTACTTGATAAAATATTTTCAGAGAAATGTTAATATGTCTCACTATTATTTTATATTTTTTCTTTTCCCTTATATGGCTTCTGGTTTTTGCTTTCTGTATTTTCCTTTCTTTGGTGTTGAGGTGTCTAATGGTTTATGATGTCTATCTTCTTTGTGAATTGTATCTTTTATCATTAAAAACATTCATCTTTGTTTCATCTTTTTACATAAATTTAAAATATATATTTTAAAGTATTATTGCAAAGAAACCTGAGCACTGAAGAATTGATGCTTTTTAACTGCAGTGTTGGAGAAGACTCTTGAGAGTCCCTTGGACAGCAAGGAGATCAAACCAGTCAATCCTAAAGGAAATCAGTTCTGAATATTCATTGGAAGGAATGATGCTGAAGCTTCAACACTTTGGCCACCTGATGCAAAGAACTGACTCAATGGAAAAGACCCTGATGCTGGGAAAGACTGAAGGCAGGAGGAGAAGGGGACGACAGAGGATGAGATGGTTGGATGGCATCACCAACTCAATGCACATGAGTTTGAGCAAGTTCTGGGAGCTGGTGATGGACAGGGAAGCCTGACATGCTGCAGTCCAAGTTGCAAAGTGTTAGACACAACTGAGTTACTGGACTGAAGTGATTGCAAAGATGGTATGATGTTTGGTAGCAAAATTTTTATTTACTGACAAATAAAAATGAAATAAGATGAAACAAGCAATCAACTTGAACTAACCCTGGGCTTTATCATCATCCTTGCTGACCTTAGCCTACTGCTCAGTGAAAACTGAAATCAGATAAATGATGTGACCATCCTTTAAAAGGGTCATGTTGAATATAGAACAATAAGAGCAAACCTTCATTGAGAGCTTACTAGGTAACAGACATTGTTCTGACCAGTGTGCAAGGGTCCTTATGACAACCTCAGATAGATACTGCTATCCCTACCACAAAGACAACAAATGTCCGAGATGTTTAGTAATTCACCCAAGATCGCAAAACTAGTAAGGGACAGAACCTGAATTCAAACCTAGCAATCTGACTCCAGAGCTCATACTCTAAACCAAGAGTCATCAAATTATATCCCCAAAGTAAAATCTGGCCCTACTTTCTTGTTTTTGTCAAGAAAGTTTTATGGAACTTACACAAACATACATACATACTGCAATCAATATCTTAACACTCAGGAATAAATCTTGCTGATTATCGGTAGTTATATCCATGGTTTTCCAATTCTTTCCTGTTTTTATTTTTTGGATGAGAAAAGGAAGAGATAATTTAATGGTTAAGAATAGAGCACATGCTAAACTGGATACCAATTCTAAACAACTACCACTCAAAGGATTTATAAGAAGAGGAAAACAATTCTACAGTACCTCAAAGGGAAAAGAATATGAATTTATTAAATCCTTTCTATCTATTAGATAGGGCTAAACCCTCAGACAGATTTTTATAATGTTATTTTTGATAAGAACAGCTAGCTGTATTGTTGTCACAGCTCTTGACTTGATGAAAATACTGACTTATTCCTTGACTTTAAGAAGGACTCTGAAAAATGCAACCAAGTTTGAGATCCTGGTTTGGAAATCAAGGCTTATGTGATGTAAATATATCTTTTAAAATGTAAATACTATCCATTTTTGAAAACAAAACAAAATCTAAAGACTAACAATTAAACAAGTGAATATCAACATGTGTTTATTAAGCCCTGCTATGACAACTATAAAATAGACACTATAAAGATAACATCTCTGTTTTTAAGAAGCATACAACCTTGCTCTAATAAAGTTTATTCTCTTCACAGACAGAGCTCCTTGCCAGTATACATTCATTGTTTAAAGCACATATCCCAGATTATTCTAGTCTATGGGGACTGTGAGCTTTCACTGCCTTTGAACTATTTTATAACGCTGTAAATCGTAGATAACTGAAAGCAGTACAAAATTCTTGTGTGTATATATGCAAATAAATTCTGTCCAGTGTAAATTCAAAGACTTCCAGCTTTCACTATGGAAACAGTCAGTTGTGCATCCATTTGCAAATTCATTTCAACATTCCTGATCTATAATAAAGTCTATTCTTCAGATACTTTTTTGAACTGGTTTTAACATCTTACCAGTTTTTTTTGAGACATGTGGCCATTGTATATCTGTTATAAAATTATCCCTTAACATGAATCTAGGCTCTAGAGACAGTCAGTCAGAGATCCTAATCCTATTTTGGCTATTACCAGCTGTGTAACATTAGGCAAAAAATTATGCTCTCTATTAATAATATCTGCCTCACTAAACTGTTGCTATCAGGACTTCCCTGATGGCTCAGTTAGTAAAGAATCCACCTGCAATGCAGGAGACCCCAGTTCAGTTCATGGCTTGGGAAGATCTGCTGGAGAAGGGAGAGGCTACCCACTCCAGTATTCTTGGGCTTCCCTTGTGGCTTAGTTTGGTAAAGAATCCACCTGCAATGCGGGGGATCCAGGTTCAACCCCTGGGTTGGGACAATGCCCTGGAGAAGGGAAAGGCTACCCACTTCAGTATTCTGGCCTAGAGAATTCCATAGGGTTGCAAAGAGTCTGACACAACTGA
Organism: Antilocapra americana; assembly: GCA_007570785.1. Lineage (NCBI taxonomy): Eukaryota > Metazoa > Chordata > Mammalia > Artiodactyla > Antilocapridae > Antilocapra > Antilocapra americana. Next base: position 11,503,830 of record ML663567.1, on the reverse strand, counting down.
GTGACTTTCACTTTCAAACTGTTGAGGGATTATGTGATATGTTATTTCTGTTCTAAAACTTAGATGTACTAGATAAAATAAAATTCATATTTTAAGGCAAAATAAATTAAAAAATAAATACTGCAATATAGTTTATTTATAATAAATAAATATTTTTATTTATTGTTAATTTCTGATGCATAGCAAAGTAATTCAGTTATACAAATGTATATATAACATTCTTATTAATATTCTTTTCCATTATGGTTTATCACAGGATATCGAATACTATGCTATATAGTAAGACTTTGTTGTTTACCCATTCCATATATAATATCAATCGTTTGCATCTGTTAATCCCAAACTTCTAACACACCTCCCCCAACATAGCAATCACTAGTCTGTTCTCTTAGTCTGTTTCTGCTTTGTAAATAAGTCTACTTGTGTCATATTTCAGATTTCACATATAAGTGATATATGGTATTTATCTTTCTCTGATTTACTTCACTTAGTATGATAATTTCTTGGTCTATCTATGTTGCTGCAAATAGCATTATTTCATTCCTTTTTATGGCTGAGTAGTATTTCATTTTATATATATATATATATGTATATATATATATACACACACACACACATATTTATATATACACATCCCACATATTTTTTATCCATCCATCTATTGATGGATGTTTAGATTGTTTCCATGTCTTAGCTATTGTGAATAGTCCTGTCATGAACATAGGGGTGCATGTATCTTTCCAAATTATATATAGCTTTGTCTGGATATATGCCCAGGACTGGGATTTCAGGATCATATGACAACTCTATTTTTAGTTTTTTGAGGAAAAAAACCTGTGGAAAACCATACTGTTTTCCACAATGGTTGCACCAATTTACTGCTTTACCAACAGTGTAGGAGGGTTCCTGCTTCTCTAAAACCTCTCCTGCATTTGTTATTTGTAGACTTTTTAATGATGGCCATTCTGAACAGTGTGAGGTAGTATCTCATTGTAGTTTTGATGTGCATTTCTCTAATAATGATGTTGAACATCTTGTTATGTGTAAGGCAAGAGACATTTAAACACATATATTTTTCTCTGCTGTTTGGGCCACCTCTCTACCATTTAGTGCCTTTAGTGTGCATTGTGCATCTGTATTATGTATTAACCACACCTTCCCAATAGCAGAAATAGCTGTTCAACCATAAATAATTTTTTATTTTTCTCCTTCTGGAGCCAACCATGTAACTCCTTAGAAGATAACACCTTTATCAATCCTATAAGGTGTTGCAATGACCTAACACTGGCCTTGTACCTGCAGATATCTTTGGCGAACTTTACATACAATGCTAATATATCATTTCCCTTAAAGATAACTACTGGTATGGAACAAATTGGGTCAGATGACTTGGGGATATTCTGGGCATCATAATGGAAGTTCTTAGTTTAAATACTAACTTATGACCTCATTAATGTCACTAGCTATGCTACTTGTATTTTGTCTACTCTATAAGATTTTTACTTCTTCCATTACCAAATATATGACTGAGTATCAGATAAAAATAACTATGACCAGGTGACTTGAAATGATTGAGCAAATACATAATTCTATAAGATCAATAATGTTACTCTAGATATGGGAAGAAACAATGAGAGAACCATATCCTGGAACATAACAGACTAGTGGAACAGGTGGTCCAGAGCTCTGAACTACTATTAACAGGGGCTAGTCCAGTAGTAAGACACTGAGTGGCCTACCAATGAAACCTTTGCCTGACCTGGGAATAAGCATTCTGAGTGCCATTGAACAAACTGGTCACAAAATGCCTCCCAAACCTTAAACAAAATGAAAACAAAAAGGAAGGGATTATAAAATGCGGCCCACCATCCAGTCCTCTAAGAACCAAGTTGTTAGCCACTGCAATTGCTGACCTATACCACACCCTGACAGGAATTTCGCGGGAAGAGCAGGATGAGTTACTTTGTGCTCTAGGAAAATTGGTATTAGTCCTCATATAGTTAAATATTTTCAGAAGAAAATTTTATGAGCCCAGTTGCTTGCATCTTCCCATACTTAGGAAAGCACTTAAACCACTAAGATATCTGTTCCTCATGAAGAGTACAAACATTCTGCCAAGATATGGCCTTGATTGCATGTACCTCTTTACCAAAATTACATACACACCTGATTCCTCCCTTATCTCTTAACAAACACATGAAAAGATGCTCAACATCACTCATTATCAGAGAAATGCAAATCAAAACCACAATGAGATATCACTTTACACCAGTCAGAATGGCTGCAATCCAAAAATCCACAAGTAATAAATGCTGGAGAGGATGTGGAGAAAAGGGAACTCTCTTACACTGTTGGTAGGATTGCAAACTAGTACAGCCTCTATGGAAAACAGTGTGAAGGTTCCTTAAAAAACTGCAAATAGTCCTGCCATATGACCCAGCAATCCCACTGTTGGGCATATATACCGAGGAAACCAGAATTGAAAGAGACACGTGTACCCCAATGTTCATCGCTGCATTGTTTACAATAGCCAGGACATGGAACCAACCTAGATGCCCATCAACTGATGAATGGATAAGAAAGCTGTGGTACATATACACAATGGAATATTACTCAGCATTAAGGAAAAATTCATTTGAAGCAGTTCTACTCAGATGGACGAAACTGGAGCCCATTATCCAGAGTGAAGTAAGCCAGAAGCAAAAACAACAATACAGTATATTAACGCATATATATGGAATTTAGGAAGACGGTAACGAGAACCCAGCATACGAGACAGCAAAAGGAACACAGATGTATAGAATAGACTCAGGGCCTCTGTGGATGAGGGAAAGGGTGGGATGATATGGGAGAATGGCATAATTATCATATGTCTAAGCAATAGCCGGCCCAGGATTGATGCTTG
>ML663567.1:11458942-11500825 GCA_007570785.1 Antilocapra americana | reverse complement strand
GGAGGGGGAGCATATGTGAACCCATGGTGATATCATGTCATTGTTGGGCAAAACTAATAAAAAAAAATGTTTAATAAAAATAAATAAATAAATAAATAAAAATAAAAATAAAAAAAAGAACAGTCTTTAGAGCTTTCTGAAAGACTGTCTCCCAGGTTATAATCCACAGGTTGGCTAGAGTAGACTGATGTATTTCCTCTTAGATTGACCATTAATTAATTTTACATCAACATAACAGCAATAAAGAATGTCTTCTAAGGAATTAGCAGAGTCAGGCTATGAACTGGCTACTGTGTAACAGCAATAAAGTAAAAGACTCATTCCATCATTATCCAGGAAATACAATGAATGTGACTACTTCTTTTAATGTAAAGAAAAAAATTAATTAATTTTAAAAAAGCAAAACCTTTAAAGTTCCTGCTTTGAGGCTTATGACACAACTATCTAAATTTGTCAAAATGTTTCTCAAAACTATGTAAATGAAACAGGCTAATGACTTTCAAATTCCAGTTAGGCATATTTAGTATGCGAAGGTTAATCAGTGAATAATCTTTGCAATCATGTTTGTACAGGAAGACACCCACAATAGTCAATTACATGAATTTCATTTTCTCAATAAGTTTTCCTGAAGTTCTTCCTCTAAATTCTCATCTAGTACACATTTACTATGAGTTATTTTTCAGTGGATTAAGAACACAGGCTATCCTCAAAAAATCAGTAATCTTTATCCTTAATTCTAACTCAAATCATGAATATAATTAATTCCTCCTACAGTTATACTTTGCCTTTTACATTTAGAAATACTGCAACAAGCCTCTTTTTTTTGGAAATTGGAATAAATAATTAAATATCTCTAAGTAGTGAGAGTCAGTTGACAAAACATATCACTGTGTGGTATTAATGCCATCTATGTGAACAGCCATTAATTCCAATTTGAGGCCCCTTTCAAAATCCTGCAGAGATTAAAATGGTCTCTGGATTTTAGAAGATTTATTACCAATCTTCTTAACTTCTGGAACAAAATTATTCCACCCATCCCTACTTCAACATTTCCCACCCATCTAGTCCATGCTATACTTATACACATACAAGCAACATTTCCTAAATGAGAAATGTGACAGTCCCCATAAGCTCAGTATAAAGTAACTTCAGATGACTGTATACAACATCCCTCTTAACATTGGATACTGAAGATTCTGAGAAGACCTATGGCAAAGAAACCTGTTTAACTTTGTTAAATTTACTACCTGAGGCCTCTGAGAAAAGTTGAGATAGATAACTGAGTGTCTTGAGAGGTCAGTGGGGTGTCAGAGAACTTTTAAGATTGTCAAATAATTAGCCATTGAAAGTGAAAGTGTTAGTCACTCAGTCATGTCTGACTCTTTGCAACCCTGTGAACTATAGACTATCAGACTCCTCTGTCCATGGAATTCTCCAGGCAAGAATACTGGAGTGAGCCTTTCCCTTCTTCAGAAGATCTGCCTAACCAAGGGATTGAACATTTTTTTCTGCACTGCAGACAGATTCTTCACCATCAAGCCACCAGAATTAGCAGTTGAGGGGAGCCTATTCTTCCAGGTGAACATGAAAAAAACCCAGATTGCTCTGCTCTCTCCACTTACCATGTTTCTTTCTCTACCCAACTTTACAGACAAACTACTTTCAAAAGAGGGCTTGCAGCAGTGGCAGAGTAGAATTACCTGAGCAACATCTAGAAAATACAAATGCCCAGATTTTATCTAAGACCAATTAAAATTAGAATCTTTATAGAGATGCGATTGGACACTGGTATTTAATGTAGGGTTCTCAAGTGAATGGAATGTGTGGGTAGATTTTCAACAATCATTAACTAAAAGGAGATGCTCCTCTGAATAAGAATCAACAGGCAGTAAACAAACCTTCAGAGCAAGGGCATTATTCTAGATACAATCAAGGAAACAGAAAACAACCAAAATTTGTCTCTGCACTCAAGGAGCTTTCAGTTACTTATTAGAGAAAACTTCCATTAGGAAAAAAAAAAAGCCAAAGGCTCTAAATGGCCAGTATATGTGTGCATGTGAGTCCTAAGTCACTTCAGTTCTGTCTGACTCTCTGTGACCTTATGGACTCTTACAGTCCATAACAGGCTCCTCTGTCAATGGAATTCTCCAGGCAAGAATATTGGAGTGGGTTGCCATGCCCTCCTCCAGGGGATCTTCCCAACCCAGGGATCAAACCCACGTCTCTCATATCTCCTGGACTGGTAGGTGGGCTCTTTATAACTAACACCACCTGGGAAGTGTATATGTAGGTAGGAACTAAATGCTGCAGAAATTTAGAAATGAGAAATCAGTGAAGTTGGAATGGCCAAAGGTTTCATGGCAGAGGAAGGAGGGAAGTAGGTCACTGAAGATTTAGAGGGATATGAAGTCAACAAATATCAACCTTGACTTTTTCACATCAACTTTGGGATATATTTTCAGGAGTATAGGGGACTGCTTGAAATACTCATATGTTTGTGGCCTAAATTTTTAAGACACCACAAAATTTTTGTAAATATAACTCATTATGTCTGTAAAATTTCAATTCTCAGAACAGCTCCTGAACACAATGCTACTGTTATTTTCTGTTTAAGAAATTGACACCTGGAAGAGCTAAAAGTAAGTGATTGCTTTGAGGAAGTGTGGTATATAGGCAGGTGCTCATATTCAGGCCACATGCCAATGTTCTCAGGAAAGTCAATGTTCCTTCTGCCTTTTTGGTCTCTTCTGAGGTCACACAGGCAGGACAAACTTCCCAGTAAGCAGCAGCGCAAAGCTCTAATGGCCTGATTTCCCATTTAGCAGCCTACAGCCTCCTTCTCTGCAAGGGGAATTGAAATTAGTCCTTGACTACTGTGCTTCTCTTGGTAGGAAACAGTCATTTTATTTCTATTCATTTCAACACAGTTTCTTTGCTGCTGAACCTAAGGGTTTTTTACAGAGAAGAAAAAACATTGAAATTAATGTATATTCTGTCTCCTTTCAAGAGTATCTTATTTTACACACATGGAGTCTGAGGTATCTAGACTTTCATTTCTGAGAATCACACCTTTGTAACACTTTTGTCAAAAGAAACTCATTAACTTTTCCTAATGGAAAAGTTAGAGGCATCACACGCCTATTTAAAGTTGAAGTTTTATTCTAACAGAGTTGGCTGAAGATCCTTTGGTGGGGGAGTCTGACTGAACACTGACCCCAATTACTGGCATTTTTTGTGCTTCAGTGCTGCTGCTTCAGAATAAAAACCAATAACTCAACCCTACAGAGAAGCTTTATAAACTTCCCTAGTGAGTCTGTAGCTCATTTCTCTTTTTTCATGGTCAGTGAATTGATTTTTCCTGTTGCTTGTACATGGCATTCAATTATAGTGCATTGCCAGAATCAGATGACAATAAGCTATAAGAAAAATTGCAGAACCTGAGGGGAAAATACACATTTTGAAGCCTTCTCCATGGATAACATCCCAGGTTTTGGCTCTCTATTCTGGAAAACTTATCACAATTTTAGGTTGCTCTACCAGATAGTTTTGATCTCGCTTTTGGGGGGAAGAACTTATCAGTTACCACAATTAACAGTAATGTGTAAATTGGCTTAATTTTCTATTTGGGGATATCACTAAAATATAAATGGAGCAATTTTTTTTTATCAGGGATCCTTTAGAGTTGAATTTAAAATCAGGCTATTAAAAATGAGTTAGTCTGCACCAAAAGAAAAAAGTAAAACAAACAAAAAGATTGAGTAACCATGATGGAAAATAGTATGGAGGTTTCTCAAAAAACTGAAAATAGAATAACCATATGACAAAGTAATTCTGCTCCTGAATATGGTGTGTGTGTATATACACAAAAAACAAAACTCAAAACATTAATTTGAAAACATACATGAACCCCAATGCTCATAGCAGCATTATTTACAATTGTCAAAATATGGAAACAACCTAAGTGTCCATCAACAGATGAATGGATAGAGATGTGGTATAATCTTCTTTACATCACACAAAACGGAATACTATCCAGCCATTAAAAAGAGCAAAATTCTTTCCTCTGCAGCAACATGGATGGACTTGGAGGGCATTATGCTAAGTGAAATAAGTCAAAGAAAGAAAAATACTGTATGATACGACTTATATGTGGAATCTAAACAAGACAACTAACTAGTGAATATAACAGAAAGCAGCTGACTTACAGACACAGAGAACAAACTAGTGGTTACCAGTGGGGAGGGTGGGGGACTGGGAGGTAAAAATTACTGGGTGTAAGAGAGGCTCAAAGATGTACAACACAGAGAATACAGTAAATATTTTTAAAAAGGTGAATGTAAAGTAACTTTCAGAAATTGTATAAAAATAATTTACAATTATTATTAATAAGTTTTAATTTTTAAAATGAGTTACCATTTTCTCCTCCAGTAAAAGCAAAAAAAAAAAAAAAAAAAAACCAGCCATGTGTTCTGGTTACAGGATTCAAGCCAAGGGAATGACAAAGAATAAGAGCTGTGAAGTTCCCCTTCCAGGAAACCAGTTCAAATTGAAATAGGAGGCCTAAATTGACTTTAGGAGGAAAGTCTAGAAAAAGTAGAAATAAGAAATTATCTGACAGGTTGTGTTTGTGAGCAATTCTACTGAAATGCTGGCTGCCAGAGGATGTAGAGAGACTTTAAGTGTAAACACAGAGAAAACCAAGTAAATTCTTTTAAAAGATGCAATAAAAAACCAGGAAAAACAAAAATTATGTTCAGGGAAAGAAAATAATATCATGACTTGGCACAAGAATGAATTATATTTATATAATTACACTAACCTAAAGTCAACCTTTTTTTTCCTTTTGATTATCATTTTTAAAATTTATTTATTTTAATTGGAGGCTAACTACTTTACAATATTGTAGTGGTTTTTGCCATACATCGACATGAATCAGCCACGGGTGTACTTGTGTTCTCCATCCTGAACCCCTCTCCTACCTCCCTCCCCATCCTATCCCTAAGGGTCATCCCAGTGCACTGCCCCTGATAGCCATGTCTCATGAATCAAATCTGGACTGGTGATCTATTTCACATACAGTAATATACATGTTTCAATGCCATTCTCTCAAATAATCCCACCCTCACCTTCTCCCACAGAGCCCAACAGTCTATTCTTTAAATCTGTGTCTCTTTTGCTGTCTTGCATATTGGGACATAATTACTATCTTTCTAAATTCCATATACATACGTTAATATACTGTATGTTTTTCCTTGATGTTTTTCCATTATACTTGATGTTTTTCCTTCTGACTTACTTCACTCTGCATAATAGGCTCTAGTTTCATCCATTTCATTAGAACTGACTCAAATGCATTCTTTTTAATAGCTGAGTAATATTCCACTGTGTATATGTACCACAGCTTTCTTATCCATTCATCTGCCGATGGACATCTAGGTTGCTTCCATGTCCTAGCTATTGGAAATAGTGTTGCGATGAACATTGTGGTACATGTGTCTCCTGCAATTCTGGTTTCCTCAGTGTGTATACCCAGCAGTGGGATGGCTTGGTTATACGGCAGTTCTATTTCCATTTTTTAAAGTTAACTCTTTAAAAAAATGGACATAAATACCAGATGAAACAGGGAACATACTTGAAAGGAGTTGCCTTTGGAGAACAAGGTAAATGTTGCTGCAGGTAGGGAGAGGAGCAAATTTTTTTTGTCTGTTTTGTTTTAGAATAAGATACCAGCACTATTTGATTTTAGAATTTTGAATCTGTATGAATTTTGTTTTAAAAACCAAGCACTTAAAAGACAAGTTTGTATTTTCAGCCCTTTGAGCATAAGTACAAATCTGACACACTTTCCTCCAAGCTTTGTGGAGCAGTGACGGAGGAGGGGATTGTCTTTTTACTTTTTCTCTTTTATTTATATATATATATATATATATTTTCTTTACATTATTGTGTCTTTTTAAGCATATGGCCGAGGATAACCTTGGTGGAATTTGTAAGATAGAAAAAGATCCTTAAGACTGAGGTTATATCTGGAAGTTCAGTTCAGTTCAGTTGTTCAGTTGTGTCCAACTCTTTGCGACTCCATGAATCGCAGCACTCCAGGCCTCCCTGTCCATTACCAACTCCCAGAGGCTACCCAAACCCATGTTCATCGAGTCGATGATGCCATCCATCCATCCATCTCATACTCTGTCTTCCTCTTCTCCTCCTGCCCCCAATCCTTCCCAGCATTAGGGTCTTTTCCAATGAGTCAACTCTTTGCATAAGGTGGCCAAAGTATTGGAGTTTCAGCTTTGACATCAGTCCTTCCAATGAACACCCAGGACTGATCTCCTTTAGGATGGACTAGTTGGATCTCCTTACAGGTCAAGGGACTCTCGAGAGTCTTCTCCAACACCACAGTTCAAAGGCATCAATTCTTCAGTACTCAGCTTTCTTCACCGGCCAACTCTCACATCCATACACGACCAGTGGAAAAACCATAGCCTTGACTAGATGGACCTTTGTTGGCAAAGTAATGTCTCTGCTTTTCAATATGCTATCTAGGTTAGTCGTAACTTTCCTTCCAAGGAGTAAGCGTCTTTTAATTTCACGGCTGCAATCACCATCTGCAGTGATTTTGGAGACCAAAAAAATAAAGTTTGACACTGTTTCCACTGTTTATCCATCTATTTGCTATGAACTGATGGACCAGATGCCATGATCTTAGTCTTCAGAACACTGAGCTTTAAGCCAACTTTTTCACTCTCCTCTTTCACTTTCATCTAGAGGCTTTTTAGTTCCTCTTCACTTTCTGCCATAGGGTGGTGTCATCTGCATATCTGAGGTTATTGATATTTCTCCCTGCAATCTTGATTCCAGCTTGTGCTTCTTCCAGCCCAGCATTTCTCATGATGTACTCTGCATATAAGTTAAATAAGCAGGGTGAAAACATACAGCCTCAACTTACTCCTTTTCCTATTTGGAACCAGTCTGTTGTTCCATGTCCAGTTCTAATTGTTGCTTCCTGACCTGCATACAGGTTTCTCAAGAGACAAGTCAGATGGTCTGGTATTCCCATCTCTTGAAGAATTTTGCACAGTTTGTTGTGATCCACACAGTCAAAGGCTTTGTCATAGTCAATAAAGCAAAAATAGATGTTTTTCTGGAACTCTCTTGCTTTTTTGATGATCCAGTGGATGTTGGCAATTTGATCTCTGGTTCCTCTGACTTTTCTAGAACCAGCTTGCACATCTGGAAGTTCACAGTTCATGTATTGCTGAAGCCTTGCTTGGAGAATTTTGAGCATCATTTTACTAGCATGTGAGTGAGTGCAATTGTGCAGTAGTTCAGGCATTCTTTGGCATTGCCTTTCTTTGGGACTGCAATGAAAACTGATCTTTTCCAGTCCTATGGCCACTGCTGAGTTTTCCAAATTTGATGGCATATTGAGTGCAGCACTTTCACAGCATCATCTTTCAGGATTTGAAATAGCTCAACTGGAATTCCATCACCTCCATAGCTTTGCTCGTAGTGATGCTTCCTAAGGCCCACTTGAGTTCACATTCCAGGATGTCTGGCTCTAGGTGAGTGATCACAACATCATGATTATCTGGGTCATGAAGATCTTTTATGCACAGTTCTTCTGTGTATTCTTGCCACCTCTTCTTAATATCTTCTGCTTCTGTTAGGTCCATACCATTTCTGTCCTTTACTGAGCCCATCTTTGCATGAAATATTCCCTTGGTATCTTTAACTTTCTTGAAGAGATCTCTAGTCTTTCCCATTTTCTTGTTTTCCTCTATTTCTTTGCATTGATCACTGAGGAAGGCTTTTTTTTTGTAACAAATTCAGGAAAGACTTTTTCTTTACATTATTGTTTTGCCATACATTGACACAAATCCACCATGAGTATACATGTGTTCCCCTTCCATAACCCCCCTCCCACCTCCTGCCAGATTCTTTGGAACTCTGCATTCAGATGAGAATATCTTTCCTATTCTTCTTTGCTTTTCACTTCTCTTCTTTTCACAGCTATTTGTAAGCCCTCATCAGACAGTCATTTTGCTTTTTTGCATTTCTTTTCCATGGGGATGGTCTCCTGTACAATGTCATGAACCTCCATCAATAGTTCATCAGGCACTCTGTCTATCAGATCTAGTCCCTTAAATCTATTTCTCACTTCCACTGTATAATCATAAGGGATTTGATTTAGGTTATACCCGAATGGCCTAGTGGTTTTCCCTACTTTCTTCAACTTAAGTCTGAATTTGGCAGTAAGAAGTTCATGATCTGAACCACAGTCAGCTCCTGGTCTTGTTTTTGCTGACTGTATAGAGCTTCTCCATCTTTGGCTGCAAAGAATATACTCAATTTGATTTCGCTTTGACCATCTGGTGATGTCCATGTGTAGAGTCTTCTCTTGTGTTGTTGGGAAGAGGGTGTTTGCTATGACCAGTGTGTTCTCTTGGCAAAACTCTATTAGCCTTTGACCTGCTACATTCTGTACTCCAAGGCCAAATTTGCCTGTTACTCCAGGTGTTTCCTGACTTCCTATTTTTGCATTCCAGTCCTTATAATGAAGAGGACGTCTTTTTTGGGTGTTAGTTCTAAAAGGTCTTGTAGGTCTTCATAGAACCATTCAACTTCAGCTTCTTCAGCGTTACTGGTTGGGGCATAGGCTTGGATTACCATGATATTGAATGCTTTGCCTTGGAAATGAACAGAGATCATTCTGTCATATTTGAGATTGCATCCAAGTACTGCATTTCGGACTCTGTTGACCATGATGGCTACTCCATTTCTTCCAAGGGATTCCTGCCCACAGTAGTAGATATAATGGTCATCTGAGTTAAATTTACCCATTGCAGTCCATCTTAGTTCTCTGATTCCTAGAATGTCGACGTTCACTCTTGCCATTTCCTTGAAGGGATGTGGTCAAATTTTGTTGATAATATCAGTTGGCACTGATCCAGCCCTGATATATAAGGAGAGAACATTTCATCAGCCTTAGAGTATTGAGTTCTGTGTGCTTCTTTAAGCTTCTGAGTTCTTCCTTACCCTTACTCGCTATTGGCCCAAACATAATTTGCATTTTGCAAAATGTTTCTCTGGGCTTCTGGGTGTGCACTGGGCTTGTGTTTAAGTCTTGGATGTGTCAAAGCACCTTGCTGTACCTAAGGTCATTGGATGAATATGAATACAAGAGGCTGAGGAACTAAATACATTTTTTTAAAAAAGGACAAGGATTTATCTTGAACATTTGTTTGTGAGCAGACATGCTCTGTACCTTCTTATTCATCCTTAAAGCAATTTTTCTCAGTTTGAAAAGTAGGACCCAAAACATGGTGCTAAGTTTGATGGGTTGTATATTTGAGTGTTTTTCACTTGAGTAAGTTTCAAAATCTAAATCAACTGATTTAGTTGGGCTTTTGTGATGTGGATAACTATATGCATGCATTAATGTTCTGTCATGCCTGAGTCATTCAAACGTAGCAAAAATGTTTCTGGGAGTCGCTCAACTCAAACTGGTCATTTGAGTTGAAGTATGTGATTTTTTTCATGATCTGAAACAGTAGGGTTGTTTACAATCAGGTTAGGAATTAAGGGAGAAATACATTCCAGTTTAGGCTCAATTAAGAAGGAACATGATATTTATTTGGGGAAATAATTTAACATTATTTAAATGTCTACCATGTACCAGGCACTTCACATATATTATTTTATTAATCCTTTCAAAACCCTGAATTATTCTCAAAGTCAAGACACTGAAAGGTCATATTACTTTTCTAAGGACTTACAGCTAGTGAGTTGTGTAACTGCAATTTTAACCAAAGTTTAGGTAGAAACCAGAAAAGGAAAGAGGCTGAACAATTTTTATCAACATTAATCCACTTGCAACAAAATTACTTGTAAAACTTGTTAAAAAGTGGAAATTGTGGGGCTCCACTCCCCACCTACTAAATCAGAATTTCTGGGAGAAAAGTCAGAGAATACCCAGTGACTCTTATGTACTCCACAATTTGAGAACCGCTATATCAAACTGTAAACTGTGCTCCAATGATTTTGTAGAATACATGATGTTATCCTTCAATTAAATTCCCTGAAGATCAGCCTTGTTTTGTCATCCACTATTTCTCAGTCTCTATGGATGCAGTCAGGAGTTTTGGAAACTATGTACAGAAAATATCAGAAGATTATATTCTAGACTTAAATTGGGCCACAAAGAATTAGCATTTTCTCTTTAATACTAAGTTAATGGGATAGTCATATAAAACTACGGAAAGTAGGAAGAACAAGAATTGAGAAATTTTCTGTGTGTGCATTCATGGTAAGATGTGTTGCACCTGTTTATTGTGGCTTCTTCTCTATTGATACTAGTTTTAACATTCACGCAGAGATCCTTCTACCCCTTCTGATGGATCAATGGCTGTGTGCTAGTCCTTTTTTAATTTTCACTCTCTCTCGTGCTTATGCATAACTTACGCCTTAAATGACTTAGAACTTGAGAAGACTGAATAGATGTTTCCAGGATCACTCTAAAGGTTATTACCAGAAATTTAATAAAAAATATATAGAAAAAAATCAAGTGCAATGCAAAATTAAGAAAACATAGGAAAGGGGGTGAAAATAATGGGAGACTTTGACCTGGCCCATGTTTTCCATAAACCCAAATAAAAGCGTTATGCCTTAAATAGAGCAGAAATGACCAAAAAGGGGAAGCGCAGTGTAATCTCTTCCTACTGTGTCCTTTTACAAAAAAGGAAGTGTGTTAATGTAGGAAGTGTGTTAATGTAGTAAGATGGCACCAGAGTTTGGTTTTCCTTTTCTAATAATTCAGTGTATTTTAAAATCAGAGACTATCGGGTCACCAGTTCAATCTGCAATATTCATTCTGAGTTTAACACGTATTTATTAAATGGTGTCTATCCTAAAGCACCCCAAGTTGAGAGATACTGAACTCTTACTTATGGAATCAGCACACATATATTGTAATCTCAATTAGTTGTGTGACTTCAAAGTGGTCATTCATTTATTCTGATCCTCAATCTATTTCTTTTATGAAAAGTGATTCAGATTATTTCTGGGACTCTTTCAAGCTCTATGAGCCTGTGTCTGCATTTACACTTGTGGCACAAAGAGTCTGAATATTTTCTTTAGTGGATTAGGAGATTTTGAACGAGGTTTTAAGCTTTTCGAAATTGATGAAAAATTATAATTCTATTGGAAGATACTTAAAGTCAACATGGTAGTGATTATTGAGAGATAATGTACTCAGTGGGGCTTCTGGGGTGGCGCTAGTGACAAACAACTTGCATGCAGATCCCCTGGAGGAGGGCATGACAACCCATTCCAATATTCTTGCTTGGAGAAACCCATGGACAGAGAAGCCTGGTGGGCTACAGTCCACGGGGTTGCAAAGAGTTGGACACGACTGAAGCGACTTGGCATGCATATTTAGTTAATATGAGCCCAATCAAGGTTCCTAGTCAGCATCCTTCTGTCTCAGAGACAGTTATCAAGTTAACTGTTCTGTTGATAAAATAAAATGCTAAGGTTTAATGTGTAAAGTAGATAGAAGAAAGTGATAAAATATTTGCATCCTGCTCACTCTGAGGCAAAGTCTTCTGTGCATCCCATTATATTCCAGTTGTTTTTTAACACCTTCAGTTCAGTTCAGTCACTCAGTCATGCCTGGCTCTTCATGATCCCATGGACTGCAGCACACCAGGCTTCCCTGTCCATCACCAACAAGCAGAGTTTGCTCAAACTCATGTCCATCAAGTCGGTGATGCCATGTAACCATCTCATCCTCTGTCATCCTCTTCTGCCTTCAATTTCCCCCAGCGTCAGAGTCTTTTCCAGTGAGTCAGTTCTTTGCATTAGGTGGCCAAAGTATTGCAACTTCAGCTTCAGCATCAGTCCTTCTAATGAATATTCAGGACTGATTTCCTTTAGGATGGACTGGTTGGATCTCCTTGCAGTCAAAGGGACTCTCAAGAGTCTTCTCCAACACCACACTTCAAAAGCATCACAAAGCCAGAAATACAGATCAATGGAACAAAATAGAAAGCCTAGAGATAAGTCCATGCACATATGGACACTTTATCTTTGACAAAGGAGGCAAGAATATACAATGGAGAAAAGACAACCTCTTTAACAAGTGGTGCTGGGAAAACTGGACAGCCACTTGTAAAAGAATGAAACTAGAACACTTTCTAACACCATACACAAAAATAAACTCAAAATTGATTAAAGATCTAAATGTAAGACCAGAAAATATAAAACTCTTAGACAAAAACATAGGCAAAAAACTCTCCGACATAAACCAAAGCAGGATCCTCTATGACCCACCTCCCAGAATATTGGAAATAAAAGCAAAAATAAACAAATGAGACCTAATTAAAATTAAAAGCTTCTACACAACAAAGGACACTAAAAGCAAGGTGAAAAGGCAGCCTTCAGAATGGGAGAAAATAATAGCAAATGAAGCAATAGACAAACAATCAATATCAAAAATATACAAGCAACTCCTGCCGCTCAATTCCAGAAAAATAAACGACCCAATCAAAAAGTGGGCCAAAGAAGTAAACAGACATTTCTCCAAAGAAGACATACAGATGGCTAACAAACACATGAAAAGATGCTCAACATCACTCATTATCAGAGAAATGCAAATCAAAACCACAATGAGGTATCACTTTACACCAGTCAGAATGGCTGCGATCCAAAAATCTACAAGTAATAAATGCTGGAGAGGGTGTGGAGAAAAGGGAACCCTTTTACACTGTTGGTGGGAATGCAAACTAGTACAGCCACTATGGAGAACTGTGTGGAGATTCCTTAAAAAACTGCAAATAGACCTGCCATATGACCCAGCAATCCCACTGCTGGGCATACACACCAAGGAAACCAGAATTGAAAGAGACACGTGTACTCCAATGTTCATCACCACATTGTTTACAATAGCCAGGACATGGAAGCAACCTAGATGCCCATCAACTGACGAATGGATAAGAAAGCTGTGGTACATATACACAATGGAATATTACTCAGCCATTAAAAAGAATACATTTGAATCAGTTCTACTCAGGTGGACAAAACTGGAGCCTGTTATACAGAGTGAAGTAAGCCAGAAGGAAAAACAACAATACAGTATACTAACACATATATGTGGAATTTAGAAAGACAGTAATGATAATCCTGTATGCGAGATAGCAAAAGAGATGCAGATGTATAGAACAGTCTTTTGGACTCTATGGGAGAGGGCAAGGGTGGGATGATATGGGAGAACGGCATTGAAACATGTAAATTATATGTGAAATGAATCGCCAGCCCAGGATTGATGCATGA
The DNA here is from genome assembly GCA_007570785.1 of Antilocapra americana. Taxonomy (NCBI): domain Eukaryota; kingdom Metazoa; phylum Chordata; class Mammalia; order Artiodactyla; family Antilocapridae; genus Antilocapra; species Antilocapra americana. The sequence goes on along the minus strand of ML663567.1, from coordinate 11,487,496 downwards.
TACAGGGTACTCAGGGCTGGTGCCCCGGGATGACCCAGAGGGATAGAATCAGGAGGGAGGTGGGAGGGGGGTTCTGGAAGGGGAGCACATGTACACCCATGGCGGATTCATGTCAATGTATGGCATGATATATTTAAAATAAATAAATAAAAGAAACAAAACAAAACAAAAAAAGCATCACATCTTCAGTGCTCAGCTTTCTTTATAGTCTAACTCTCATATCCATACATGACTACTGGGAAAACCATAGCTTTGACCAGATGGACCTTTGTTGGCAAAGCAACGTCTCTGCTTTTTAATATGCTGTCTAGGCTGTTTATAGCTTTTCTTCCAAGGAGCAAGCATCTTTTAATTTCATGGCTGCAGTCACCATCTGCAGTGATTTTGGAGCCCAAGAAAATAAAGTCTGTCACTGTTTCCACTGTTTCCCCTTCTATTTACCATGAAGTGATGGGACCAGATGCCATGATCTTAGTTTTCTGGATGTTGAGTTTTAAGCCAACTTTTTCACTCTCCTCTTTTACTTTCATCAAAAGGCTCTTTATTTCTTGTTTGCCTTCTGCCATAAGGATGGTCTCATCTGCATATCTGAGGCTATTCATATTTCTCCCTGCTATCTTGATTCCAGCTTGGAATCCAATTGATTCCAGCTTTATATATTGATGTACAAAGAGTTTTTACTGATGTACAATAAACTGCAAGTATCTAAAGGGTTCAATTTTATGTTTTGACATATGACATGTGTCCACATGTTAAATATGACCTGTGATTCCATCATTACACTAAAGTTATTGAACATAATACACCACTCTCAAAAGACCCCTTCTGCTCTTTGTCATCTCTCTCACCCATGTGCACCCCGTGATCTGCTTTCTGTCACTATGTGTTAGTTTGCATTTCCCTAGGATTTTATGTAATCCTAGGAATTACATAGCAGTTTGTTCCTTTTTTTTTTGGTCTGGTGTCGTTGCTGAGCAACTATTCTGAGATTCTTTCACACTGTTGCCTGCATCAAGAATCCATTCATTTTCTTGTTAAATACTATTTCATTTATGGATATAATATATTTTGTTTTTCCATTCACCTATTGATGGACATTTGGGCTGACAGTTTGGGGCTGTTACAAATACAGCTGTTATGAACATCTGTATAAAGTCTATATATAGACATATACTTTCATTTCTCTTGAGTATAAACACCAAGGAGTGAAAGGCCTGGGTCATATAGCAGGTCTATGCTTAGGTCTATGCTTTATAAAGAACCTCCAAGCTGTTTTCCATAGAGACTGCTACCATTTAACATTTCCACCAGCAATGGGTGATCCACTTATCATTATGAAATGACACTGTTAGTATGGCATTCTTTTTTCCATACTTTCAACTTGTCTGTGCCTTTACATTACAAGTAAGTTCTTTATATGCATTATATACTTGGGACAATCTCTGTCTTTTAACTGAGGTATTTAGATTGTTTATACATGGTTCACATTACTAATGTGGTTAGATTTAAATCAACCTCTTATTTAACTTCTCTTTGTCCTACATGCTTTCTGTTTCCTTTTCCCTCTTTTTCTGCCTTATTCTGGATGACCAGCTTATTTCCTATGAGTCCATTTTATTTCCTTTGTTAATTTGCATGTGTGCTTATTTGCTAACAGTTCTTATTCTTTGTTCTGTTATTTAAGGGATGCTTTAGGATTTATAGTATACATGTTTAATTTATCTCAGTTTATCTATAAGTGATAATGTATCATTCCAAACGATATTATAAGGACCTCATAACAATTTACTTCCACTTCTTCCCTATTCGTCTTTGTGCTATTACAGTCATACATTTTACTTCTATATATCTTATAAACTCTACATCTCAGTGTTACTGTTTTTAATTATGTACTCAATTATCTTTTAAATATATTTAAACAATAAAAAAAAGTCTTTATGGTCTTTGTATAGATCCCAATTTCCAACTGGTATCATTTTTCTTTGGTCTCAAAAGCTTCTTAAAACATTCTTGTAGTATAAAATTACTGCCTATGAGTTATTTCAGTTTTTTGATGTTGGAAGAACCCTTTATGTAACATTCTTTTGGAAAGATATTTTCACTGGGTATGGAATTCTAAATAGTTTTTTACTCTTTCAGAGATTTTTAAATGTTGCTTTTCTGTGTTTCCACTGGCACTGTTTGCTTTGTTTTTGTTTTAGTTTATTTTTTACAAGAAAGCTGCTGTAATCATTATCTGCATTCCTCTGTACACCATGTAACACTTTTCTCCAGCTGCTTATAATATTTTCTCACTACCACCAGTTTTGGGCAATTTGGTTATGATGTACATTGGGGTAGTATTCTTTCCATTTCTTAATTCTTGGGATTTTGAGTTTTGTAAAAATTTATAGTTTTCATAAATTTGAAAACTTTTTGTTCACCATTTATCTTTTTCTAGTTCCCACTTTCCTGGGAACCCCAATTATGCATACATTAAGTCACTTGAAGTTATACAATAGTTTACTGATTTTTATGTTCTTTGTAATTTTTTAGCTAGCCTTTTTTTCTCTATGTTTGATTTTGGATAGTGTTTATTGTGTGTATTCAAGTCTTCTATGATGTTAAATCTGCTATAATCCCATTAATTCTTTTTTCATCTAGGTTTTATTTCTAGGATTTGTTTTATGTCTTTTGTCTCTAAAAGTTTGACATGGGTCTTTTTCTATAATTTTACCTCTCTATTTAGCATGTTCAGTTTTTACTCTAGCATTCTGAACATATGAAATATAGTATAATGATTTTCCAATGCCCTTGTCATTTAATTTTAACATTTCTGTCAGTCCTGGGATACTTTTGGCTGATTAGTTTTTCTCCTTATCATAGGTTTTCCTGCTTCTTTTCATGCCGGCAATTTTTGATTGAATGCAGGTACTGTTTTACTTTATTGGGTGCTGGATATTTTTGTATTCCAATAACCACTCTTGGGTTTTGTTCCAGGACACAGTTAAGTAATTTGGAAATAGTTTGATCCCTTCTGTCACTGCTTACAGTACAGCCACTATGGAGAACTGTGTGGAGATTCCTTAAAAAACTGCAAATAGACCTGCCATATGACCCAGCAATCCCACTGCTGGGCATACACACCGAGGAAACCAGAAGTGAAAGAGACACATGTACCCCAATGTTCATCGCCACATTGTTTACAATAGCCAGGACATGGAAGCAACCTAGATGCCCATCAACTGACGAATGGATAAGAAAGCTGTGGTACATATACACAATGGAATATTACTCAGCATTAAAAAAAAATTCATTTGAAGCAGTTCTACTCAGGTGGACAGAACTGGAGCCTATTATCCAGAGTGAAGTAAGCCATAAGGAAAAACAAAAATACAGTATACTAACGCATATATATGGAATTTAGAAAGATGGTAATGAGAACCCTGCATGCGAGACAGCAAAAGGAACACAGATGTATAGAACAGACTTGTGGACTCTGGGGAAGAGGGCAAGGGTGGGATGATAAGGGAGAATGGCATTGAAACATGTTAATTATCATATGTGAAATCAAACGCCAGCCCAGGGTTGATGCTCGGGGCTGGTGCACTGAGATGTCCCAGGGGGAGGGAATCGGGAGGGAGGAGGGAGGGGGGTTCTGGAGGGGGAGCATATGTAAACCCATGGTGGTTTCATGTCAATGTATGGCAAAACCAACACAATAAAGTAAAAAAAAAAAAAAAAAAGACTTTCAAGTACTTTAGAAACTAAAATTGTTTGTCAAGCAACCCAAAATCAAAGGGTAGCATGAGATTTCTGTTTGCCTGTTTTTCTTTTCCAGCTTTATATTGAGGCAGAAGAAAATATACATGTACAAAAGTGTTTCAGAGTCACTTGAAGTCTCCACCCACTTCAAAACTCCTCTTCTATCATCAGTTCTTAATAAGTAACATTTTTTAGTAGATATATAGCTTATCAGAACTTAATGAATGATTAAAATGAAAAGTAAATTCCTGTGGAGAGATGCAATTCTTGATTAAGGTGTCAACAAGTATCAACAGATTCCTCTTCTCAAGCAAGTCTGTATAAAGAGGTGAAAAAACAGAAAGTACATAGCAAGAGAGATGTGAAAAAGGCTAAGACAGTATTTTTAACAGTAATGAGGACACATGAGGATTAAGTGAATTGTCCAAGGTCTTTCAGGTATAATTGAATTTTGAATCCTGAGTTCCTTGAACTTATTCACATTACACTCTTCTGCATTGCACACAACCCTAGAGGTTCCTCAAAGACATCCCATGACCAAAAATTATCACTCAAAGTTCCAGATAACAATCACTGATATTAAGGGAACACTTACTATATACTAGGCTATATGCTTACTGCTTCTCATATGTAGTATTTCATTTAACATTCACAGAAAATTTATGAATCTCATTTTTTATTATTCATTTTTATTATTATATCCATTCTGCAGATTTAAAAAATGAATCTTAGAGAAGTAATTTGCCTAGTGACTTCTAGATTGAAAGTGACAGAGTACAGATAGGAAGCACAATCCATCTGATTGCAAGCCAAACTTCTGATCACTTCAATAATGTGCTTTCAGTCTTTCCAGAGCCAAATAGAAGGATCTTAGCCTGGATTTGTATGTTCCTCAGTATTAAGAATGCATTATGGGACAACATATAAAATTCTAAAGAATTCTTATTCTTTCTTCAGTTTTGTTAAAAATCAACAAAACATGTGAAGGGACAACCAACATAAGACTGTGAGAGACAACTTAACTGTGGAAATCAACCACGGAACCAAGGTCCTTGATCAAGCTGACCCTTGCAGGGAGGGCAGAGAATTTAACATTATTCTTTTGGGCTTGCTTACTGGAGGTATGCTAAATCTTAGATCAACTGTCCCCTTTTTAGTAGCTGATCAAAAATGGGAAGTCTGACTAATGTTTGTTGCTGGACTTGCACAGACTTGAAATGAGTCACAAATACTGCATCCACTTAAGCCATTCATTCAAATGACATTTACCTGAACATCTACTAAGTTCCAGAAATGATGCTAAGTTTTGAGGATTCAAAGGTAAAACAACAGGATCACAGGATTCAAGCGCCTCCTGAGGTGATAGGCTGACTGTTGTAAGTAATTACAAAACTAAGAGTAGTTGTCATCATGGAAACAAATACACACATTGCTCTGCAAATATCAGAAGAGGGGTTTCTGTCCTAGTCCACTGGGTGATAACAGTGGACTGTCCACAGACTGGGTGGCTTATAAACAATAAAAATATTTCTCAAAGTTCAGGAGGTAGGAAGTTCAATTATCTAGGTGATAATCGATTAAGTACTTGCTGAGAGCCCACTTTCTGTTTTATAGACAGCTGTCCTCTGTATCCTAACATAGTGGAAGGGACACAGGAACTCTCCAGAACCTCTTTATAGGCAGCATTAATCTCATTTGCAAGGGCATTGTCTTCATGACCTAATCACTTCCTCAAGGATCCACCTCCAAATACTATTACACTGTGGATCAGGATTTCAAAACATGAACCTTGATGGGGAACACAACATTCAGTCTACAGCAGCTTCTAAGTCTTCCAACACAGTCTGGGAAGGCAAGAGAGGATATCCATTGAAGGCTTAGACATAAGTCATGTTTTTCTGTTTTGGACAGTGCCACAAGAAGGATAAAATCACACAGAGTTGAGGGTGAAGTTACTACCCAGACAAAGGCATTACTGAGTAACTCTGAAAGTTGCTAACAGCTATTCTTTTCTGTAAAGGAAGTATTAAGACCCTAAGTTTCTACTTATACAGCAATTTGAACATTTAAGTTGAACACTCCCAAATCTGTCTCTATGAATCCATATAAAATCACTTAATATTAATATTTTGGTCATTTATCTCAAGCTGCTACTGCTAATTAGGACTTCGGGTTCCTTGCAAGATTCCTCAAAAGGTGACAGAAAGCATGAAATTAGATATTAGTGATAGTTGCAGAACATTATGAATACACTAAAAGTCACAAGAACATACTTTAAAATTATTACAAAGCTAAATTTCACATTTTATGAATTTTACATTAAAACAAAAAAATTCCCTCAAAGTATTTTCAAAACTCAAAGGATGTTTTTAAAATGATTACAAAATCAATTCAAGACTTGCTCACTTCTGGCCTCTACCACACATCACTTATTTTATACATTTTAAACACTCTATGTCATAAAATACTTCAAGCACACAGAAAAATGCACATAATATCCACAAAATTAATATCATTTTGTCATTTTCAGATTACTTTCACTTAAGATTCTTTTCTACCATTAAAAGTGAAGTGTTGGTACTTACTTTGTGGTCCAGTGGTTAAGAGTCTGCCCTGCAATGCAAAAGATGCAGGTTCTATCCCTGGTCAGGGAACAAAGAGTCCACATACCATGGATGAACTAAGCCCACACACTGCAACTCTGTGCCAATGCACTGTGAGCACACACCACAACTAGACAGCCTGCTGCCACAACTTACGTCCGCGTGCACTGGAGCCTGTGCACCACAGCTGCTGAGCCCAGACACCACAACTCGTGTCTGCGCACCATAACAAAAGATCCTGCATGATGCAACAAAGATCCTGCCTACTACCTAAGACCCAATGCAGTCAAATAAATAAACAAATTAAAAAAAAAATGAAATGTTACTTACAGTTGAAGACTTTTCCCATCTCATTCTCTGCTCTCCTCAAAGACAGCAATTTTTCTGAAACTGTTATGCTTTCCTTCTGTAACACAGTTAAAAATATTTACCACTTGTATGTTTTCTCATCAATTGTAAACAATACTTAACAAGTTTAAATTTAAATATTTTTACCACACACAAGTTTTATTCCATAATATATTTTCAAGATTTTTGTTGAAACAGGTAAACATGCTTAGTTCAATTTAACTGCTACATGATTAATATTTCATGATATGTATTACAAGTATTCATCCATCCCTTATTTACAGACACACAGATTGCTTCCAAATATTTGCTATTACAAATAAGAGAGCACTCGTCGTCACTGTTAAGTCAGTATATGCACATTTCCATGAGTTTCTCAAAACTGTACATGTGAAATTAAATTTGAAATATTACCAAATAGTTGTTATTTTCTCCATATCTCCACTCAACATTTGTTATGTTTATTTTTTGCTAGTTCTCAAGGATAAGAAATAGCATCTCCTGATTTGTATTTCATTAATTATTAGTGAGTTTGACCATCTTTTCTTAAGCTTTTTGGCCATTTGCAGTTCTTCCTCTGCAAATCTGAAGTTTGCACCTTTTGCTGGTTTACTGTTTCCTGTTTGTATCTCTTACTAATTTGTGGAAACCCTTTATATATTCTAAGTTCAATTCTTTTGATTATACATCTCCAAGTTTGACACATATAATGAAAAATTTAAATGTACATATAATCAAATTTATCAATCTCTTCTTTACAGTTTCAACCTTTGCATCTTATTTAAGAACTTCTTTCCTGTCTTGTCATGTTTAATTAACAATTCTACTTTTTTGTTCTTTACATTTATGTACTTACTCACTATGGGAATTTTTTGGCAAAAGGCATATTTTTTCCCCACCTGTTAGACAACTGTCAGAGTAACTACTGGTAAACAGTAAATTTTTTTCCCAATATAATGTCACTTCTCATATATACTAAGTTCTGTTGTATTCTTTTTTCTGTTTCATATATCTATTCATTTATTCTGAAGTCAGTACCATGCTATATTAAGAACTATAGCTTTATAATAAGCAGGCTGTGATATCTGAAGAAGTCCTCAGTCACTGGTTAGATTCCAGGAACAAGGAAAACCCTGAGATAGATATAATCATGCAAGAGCTTTGTCACAGATTCCTCTTGGAGTTAGAACATGTGGAAGGGAAAGGAATGAAGCTGAACTGGGCAGAAGGAGAAGTTGAGCTATGATCCATTCCTACTGAAGGTCTCAGTGAACCTCAGAATCATCCTGAGGTGGAACAAAGGTGTGGCTTTTATACCCTAGCCTTGATCAGTAAAACACACTGGACAAGGGGCATGGCCTTGGGCTGGAAAACTCTTCTCAACTGGGGTAATGTCCAAAGTCAGCTGACAACTAAGGAGAGTCTGTTGGCAGCACTCATCATTTGGGGCATAAATCCCTTCATTCCTACAGAGGGATCCGTGTGCCACATCACAGTCCCCTTTTCTTTCTTATTCACAGTCACTTCAACTCAAATTGGCTCTTTACTATTGAAATGAATATTACAATTATCTCATAAAATTTCACAATATTAAAGCACCGGTTCAGGTATGACTGAAATTTACAATGCATAAAATATTTGTAGTGAGATGACATTTATGATATTGAATTTTCCTATTCACTGACAAAAGCACTACAGATGGTGACTGCAGCTATGAAATTAAAAGACACTTGCTCCTTGGAAGAAAAGCTATGACAAACCTAGATAGCATATTAAAAAGCAGAGACATTACTTCAATAGCAAATGTCTGTCTAGTCAAAGCTATAGTTCTTCCTATAGCCATGTATGGATGTGAGAGTTGGACCATAAAGAAGGCTGAGGGCAAAGAATTGATGCTTTTGAACTGTGGTGATGGATAAGACTCTTGAGAGTCCCTAGGACTGCAAGGAGATCAAACCAGTCATCCCAAAGGAAATCAACCCTGAATATTCATTGAAGGACTGATGCTGAAGCTGAAGCTCCAATACTTTGGCCACCTGATGCAAACAGCCGACTCATTATAAAAGACCCTGATGCTTGAAAGATTGAAGGCAGGAAGAGAAGGGGATGACAGAGGACAAGATGGCTGAATGGCATCACTGACTCAATGGACATGAGTTTGAGGAACCTCCAGGAGATGGTGAAGGACAAGGAGGCCTGGCATGCTGCAGTCCATGGAGTTGCAAAGAGTCAGACACAACTGAGAGATTGAACAAGAAAAATTAATTGACTATGGTCTTAACTATTTGAGTCTTCTTTTATGCCTTGTAATACTATTTTACAATATTTTCCAAAATTATCTTGTACATCATTTGTTAGGTTTATTCCTAGACATACCAGTTTTTGCTGCTGTTTCATTGTTTATTATTACATTAAAAATAATAAACATGTTAAAAATGATATATAAGGACTTCAAATAACTCTTTTATTTTGGATTTGAGAACAAAAGGACAGAGTAGAAGGACCTGAGTGCATCTTATCTCACAAAACAACAGTATCACAATTAACTGCTAAATGTGTGTGTATTAAGTTGCTTCAGTCATGTCTGACTTTTTGCGACCTTATGGACTATACCCTCCAGGCTCCTCTGTCCATGGGACTCTCCAGGTAAGAATACTGGAATGGGTTGCCATGTCCTCATTCAGGGCATCTCCCAGTCCCAGGTATTGTACACAGGTCTCTTATGTCTCCTGCACTGGCAGGTAGGTTCTTTATCACTAGCCACCTGGGAAGCCCAATTACTGAACAACCATCAACAAAAATGTCTGGAACTTACCAAAAAGATATTCTAATTCCAAGGACAAAGAAGAAGCCACAACAAGACAGCAGAAGGGGAGCATTCATGATACAATTATATCCCATACCTACCAGGTAGGCAACCCACAAACTGAAAAATAATTATATTGCAAAGGTTCTCTCACAGGAGTGAGAGTACTGGGCCCCATCGCAGGCTCTCTAGTCTGGGGGTCTGACATTTGGAGGAAGGGCCCCCAGAGCATTTGGCTTTGAAGGCTAACAGGGCTTGATTTCAGGAACTCCACAAGAGTGAGGGAAACAAGAACTCTATTCCTGCAGAGCATAAATCTTGTGCACACTGAGACACAAGGGGAAAAGCAGTAACTTCATAGGAGTCTGGACCAGACCTATCAGCTAGTCTTGAAGGAAGATCTCCTGGAGAGACTGGGTGACCATCTTGGGGTGGCTCACTGTGGAGAGGGGCCACTGGTGGCAGAGGTATTGGAAAGTATTCACTGATGTGAGCTGTTCTGGAGGCTGCTATTTTGATGCCAAGACCTTGCCCCATAAAACATTCTACAGGTTCTATTGCTGACCAACCAACCAATGCCTTGGGCCAAACAACCAAAAGGGTAGGCACACAGCCTCATCCATCAGCAGATAGGCTGCTTAAAACCTTCCTGAGCCCAAAGAAACCTGTAAACACACACATCAACATGGCCACGTTCACCAGAGAAACCAAGTGAAAGTCGCTCAGTTGTGTCCATGGAATTCTCCAGGCCAGAATACTGGAACTGGGTAGCCTGTCCCTTCGCCAGCAGATCTTCCAACCCAGGAATTGAACCAGAGTGTGCTGCACTGCAGGCGGATTCTTTATCAACCGAGCTATCAGGGAAGCCGACAACACAAGAGAGACAAGCCCCAGCTACACCCGCCAGTGGGCTGGCACCAATCTCTTCCACCAGGAAGCCTGCTCAAGCCTCTTAGGACATCTTCAACCACAAGGTGGAAAACACCAGAAGCAAGAGGAACTATAGTGCTACAGCTTGTGGGACCACAATACAGGAAGTTAGACAAAATAAGATGGAAGAGGAATATGTTCCAGATGAAAGAACACGAAGAACAACTAAGTGAAATGTAGCTAGGCAATCTATATGAAAAATAATTCAGAGAAAGATAGTAAAGATGATCCAAGATCCCTGGAAAAGAATAGAGGCACAGACTGAGAAGATACAAAAAGTGGTGAACAAAGAGTTCAAAGAACTAAAGAACAAATAAACAGAGATAAACAATGTAATAATTGAAATGAAAAATGGAGAAAGGACCTGAGAAAATATTTGAAGAGATAATATCTGACAAGTTCCCTAACATGGGAAAGTAAACAGTCACCCAGGTCCAGAAAGCACAGAGAGTCCCATAGATGACAAACCCAAGAAGGAACATGCTGAGAAACATATTAATCAAACTGATAAAAAATTAAAGACAAAGAGAAAATATGAAAAGCAACAAAGGAAAAACAACAAACAACATACAAGGAAATCCTCATAAGGTTATCAAACTGATTTTACAGTAGAAACTCTGCAGGCCAGCAGAGAGTGGCATTATATATCTAAAGTAATGAAAGGGAAAAACATATAGCTGAGAATATGCTATCCAGCAAGTGCCTCATTTAGATTCAGTGGAGAAATCAAAAGCTTTACAGACAAGCAAAAGTTAACAGAATTCACTACCACCAAACCGTCTTTACAACAAATGCTAAAATAACTTATCTAGGAGGAAAAGCAAAGGCCACAACTAGGAACAAGAAATTACAAATGGAAAATCTCACTGGCAGTAAAAGTAGGAAATAATCCACACACAAATATGATATCAAAACCAGTGAGCAAAGTACAAATTCTGGATATTGAGAATGAATTTTAAATTAAGAGACTAGCAACTTAAATCAATCTTGTGTTTGTATGTGCATACACACTGCCAAATGAAAACATCATATTAACTGCAACTCAAAAACCTGTAAGATATACATGCAAAAGTGAAAAAGGAATCCAAACACAACACTAAAGAGAGTCACAAAATCACAGGAGAAGAGAATAAAAGGAAGGGGGAAGAAAAAAGACCTACAAAAATAAATCCAAAAAATTTAACAAAATGGCAACAAGAACATACAGATCAGTAATTATCTTGAATGTAAATGGATTACATGTTCCAACCAAAAGATATACACTGGCTGAATGGATACAAAAGCAAGACATATACACACTGTCTACAAGAGATTCACTTCAGATCACACGTGTAGACTGAAAGTAAGGAGAAGGAAAAAGGTATTCCATGTAAATGCAAGTCAAAAGAAACCTGGAGTAGCAATAATCACATCACACACAATAGACTTTAAAATATTGTTATAAGAGGCAAAGAAGGATGCTCCATAATAATCAAGGGATCAATCCAAGAAGAAGGCATAGCAATTATAAATATATATGCACCCAACACTGGAGCACCACAAATGCTAATAGCCATAAAAGGAGAAATCGACAACACAGTAATAGTGGAGGACTTTAACACTGCACTTAAATCAAGGGACAGATTATCCAGACAGAAAATTAATAGACCAAATGTACTTAATTAACATTTATAGAGCATTGCATCCAAAAGCAGCAGAATACACATTCTTTCCAAGTGCAAATGAACATTCTTAGGATAGATCACATGCTGGACCATAAAGCAAGCCTCAGTAAATATCAGAAAATTGAAATATTAGCAAGCATCTTTTCCAGTGATCTTTTCCACAATGACATTAGAAATCAACTACAAGGAAAAAACTGCACAAAATCACAAACACAGGAAGGCTAAATAATACATCACTAAACCAATGGATCACTGAAGAAGTCATTGAGGAAATAAAAAATACCTAGAGACAAATGACAATGAAAACACAATGGTCCCAAACCTATGGGATGCAGCAAAAACGGTTCTAAGCGGGAAGTTCATAGCAGTACACCTTATCTCAGAAAACAAGAAAAATTCCAAATAAACAACATAAAGTTACAACTAAGGCAACTAGAGAAAGCACAAACAAAACCCAAAGTAAGTAGAAGGAAAGAAATAATAAAGATTAGAGCAGAAATAAATGAAATAGATGCAAAGAAAAGATAAAAGAAACTAAAATCTGTTTTTGGAAAGATAAGCAAAATTGATAAACTTTTAGCCAGACTTGGGTCTCCTGCACTGCAGGTGGCTTCTTTACCATCTGAACCACAAGGGAAGCCCCAAGGAAAAAAAAGAGAGTGCTCAAATCAATAAAATTAGAAATGAAAAAGGAGAAGTTACAACATGAAAACAAGGGTCATACAAGACTTCTACAAGCAACTATACACCAATAAAATGGATAATCTAGAAGAAACAGATACATTCTGAGAAAGGTACAATTTTCCAAGACAGAACCAGGAAGAAATAGAAAATATAAACAGACTAATCACAAGTACTGAAATTGAAACTGTGATTAAGAAACTTCCAACAAATGAAAGTCCAAAACCAGATAGCTTTACAGGAAATTTCCATCAAACATTTAGAAACAAGTTAATACCTATCCTTCTGAAACTCTTCCAAAAAAACTGCAGAGGAAGGAAAACTTCCAAACTTACTGTATGAGGCCACCATCACCCTGATACCAAACCCAAGCAAAGATACCACAAAAAAGAAAATTATAGGCAGTATCACTGATGAACATAGACTCAAAAATCCTCATCAAAATACAAGCAAACCAAATTTGATAGTATATTAAAGGTTCATACAAGTGGGATTTACCCCAGAGATGGAAAGATTTTTCAACATCCACATGTGATACATATCATGTATTATCATTTATATGTGAAATCTAAAAATATAATACAAATGAACTTAATTACAAAACAGAAACATACTTAGATAACAAACTTACAGTTACCAATGGGGGAAGGAAAAGTTAGGAGGCTTGTGATTAATATATACACACTACTATTTATAAAATAATCAACAACAACCTACTGTATAGCACAGGGAACTCTACTCAATACTCAGTAATAGCCTCTATGGGAAAAGAATCTGAAAAAGGATAGATATTTATATACACATTACTAAATCACTTTGCTGTACATCTGAAACTAACCAACACTGTAATCAACTATACTCCAATATAAAATAAAAACTTTAAAAGGGAACAAATAATTATTCTACCATGATAAAATAGATGGCCAACTTGATGAATTCTTGTTATTTCTCTAATAAGAAATACTCAATGTAAATGTAAGAATTTTCAGAATTTTCAAGTTCTCTGTCCATAAAAAATATAATGAAAACAGAAGACCAGACTCTAGTTTCCACCTCTAGAAGGCCTTAAGTCAGTATTACAAGTCTAGATAATGTGCAAATACCTACAATTAAGGAATTAATCTGTGTGTGGACCACTTCTACTTACTTGGTAAAGACAAACTTCATCAATATTATTTATCTATAATTTACATTCATTAAAATTCACCTATTTTTGAGGTATATACAGTGCTATGAGTTTTAACACTGGAGTGAGTGCCATTCCCTTCTCCAGGGTATCTTCCTGATACAGGGATTGAACCTGTGTCTCCCGCATTGCAGGCAGATTCTTTACCATCTGAGTCACCAGGGAAGTTCTTTAACACATGCCTTGACCCTATAACAATGTTCACAATAAGAACAGACAGTTTCATTATTCTCCAAATTCCCTTGTGCTGCCCCTTATAATCATACCTTTCCCTGACCTTTTAACCCCAACAGCCAGTGATCTGTTTTCTGTCACTACAGCTTTGCCTTTTCCAGAACGTCATAAAAAGCAATCATACAGTATGTAATTTTTTGAGATCAGCTTGGTTTACCTAGCATAATTTATGTGAAGTTTATCTATGTTGTTACATATGTCAATAGTATGCTTCTGCTTGATGCTGAGTAATAGTCTGTTGTATTAATTTAAACACTTTGTTTAGACACCTACTGAAGAAAGTGTGGGCTGTTTCTAGGTTGGGATGATCATAAATAATGCTTTTACAACTTTTATACAAGTTTTTATGAACTTAAGAATTCATTTCTCTATGGTAAATACCCAGGAGTGAGATTGCTGGGTGATATGGTAAGGGTACATTTAAATTCATAAAAAAAAAAACTACTAAATCATTTTCTAGAAGGGCAATGCAACAAGCAATGTATGACTGTCCCCACAGCTACACATTCTTTGCCAGAATTTGAGAGTGCCAAGATTGGGGTGTGTTGTTATTATTATTATTTTTAATTAAGATATTCTATCCTAGAGGTGTACAGTATGAATAGTAAATAAGCACACAAAAGAAGCTGAACATCTTAATCATTAAGAAAATGCAAATCACAATCTTTTAATCATGATCTTTAATACTATGAAAAGGACATTCAGTTTCACACTAAAAAGACAAAAAGCACTTCTTTCCAAGAGGTAAGTTCAGTTCAGTCGCTCAGTCATGTCCAACTCTTTGCAACCCCATGGACTGCAGCACACCAAGCTTACCTGTCCATCACCAACTACTGGAGGATACTCAAAATCATGTCCATTGAGTTGGTGATGGCATCCAACCATCTCATCCTCTGTCATCCCCTTCTCCTCTCACCTTCAATCTTTCCCAGCATCAGGATCCTTTCAAACAAGTCAGCTCTTCACGTCAGGTGACCAAAGTATTGGAGTTTCAGCTTCAACATCAGTCCTTCCAGTGAATATTCAGGATGATTTCCTTTAGGATGGACTGGTTATATCTCTTGGCTGTCCAAGGGACAGTCAAGAGTCTTTTCCAACACCACAGTTCAAAAGCATCAATTCTTTGGTGTTCAGCTTTCTTTATAGTCCAACTCTCACATACATACATGACTATGGGAAAAACCATAGCTTTGACTAGATGGATGTTTGTTGGCAAAGTAGTGTCTCTGCTTTTAAATATGCTGTCTAGTTTGGTCATAAGTTTTCTTCCAAAGAGTGTCTTTTAATTTCATGGCTGCAGTCACCATCTGCAGTGATTTTACAGCCCCCCCAAATAAAGTCTGTCATTGTTTCCATTGTTTCCCCATCTATTTGCCATGAAGTCATGGGAGGGGATGCCACGATTTTAGTTTTCTGAACGTTGAGTTGTAAGCCAACTTTTTCACTCTCCTCTTTCACTTTCATTAAGAGGCTCTCCAGTTCTTCTTTGTTTTCTGCCATAAGGGTGTCATGCACATATCTGAGGTTACCGATATTTCTCCCAGCAATCTTGATTCCAGCTGTGCTTCATCCAGCTCAGTGTTTCTCATGATGTACTCTGCATATAAGTTAAATAAGCACGGTGACAAAATACAGCCTTGATGTACTCCTTTTCCTATTTGGAACCAGTCTGTTGTTCCATGTCCACTTCTAACTGTTGCTTACTGACCTGCATACAGATTTCTCAGGAGGCCTGTCAGGTGGTCTGATATTCCTATCCCTTTCAGGACTTCCACAGCTTGTTTTGATCCACATGGTCAAAGGCTTTGGCATAGTCAATAAAGCAGAAGTACATGTTTTTCTGGAACTCTCGTTATTTTGATGATCCAATGGATGCTGGCAATTTGATCTCTAGTTCCTCTGCCTTTTCTAAAACCAACTTGAACATCTGGAAGCTCATGGTTCACGTACTGTTGAAGCCTGACTTGGAGAATTTTGAACATTACTTTGCTAGCATGTGAGATGAGTACAATTGTGCGGTAGTTTGAGTATTCTTTAGCATTGCCTTTCTTAGGGATTGGAATGAAAACTGACCTTTTCCAGTCCTGTGGCCACTGCTGAGTTTTCTAAATTTGCTGGCATATTTAGTACAGCACTTTCACAGCATAATTTTTTTAGGATTTGAAACAGCTGAGCTGGAATTCTATCACCTCCACTATCTTTGTTCCTAGTGATGCTTCCTAAGGCCCATTTACCTTTGCATTCCAGAATATCTGGCTCTAGGTGAGTGACCACACCATAGTGGTTATGTGGGTCATGAAGATCTTTGTCATATAGTTCTTCTGTGTATCCTTGCCACCTCTTCTTAATATCTTCTGCTTCTGTTAGGTCCATACCATTTGTCTTTTATTGGGCCCATCTTTGCATGAATGTTCCCTTAGTATCTCTAATTTCTTGAAGATATCTCTAGTCTTTCCCATTCTATTGTTTTCCTCTATTTCTTTGACCACTGAGGAAGGCTTTTTTATCTAGTCTTGCTATTCTTTGGAACTCTGCATTCAAAGGAGTATATCTTTCCTTTTCTCCTTTATCTTTCACTTCTCTTGCTTTCACAGCTATTTTTAAATCCTCCTCAGACAACCATTTTGCCTTCTTGCATTTCTTTTTCTTGGGGATAGTCTTGATCACTGCCTCCTGTACAATGCCATGAACCTCTGTTCATAGTCCTTCAGGCATTCTATCAGATCGAATCCCTTGAATCTATTTGTCACTTCCTCTGTATAATAGGGAGTTGATTTGGTCATATCTGAATGATCTAATGGTTTTCCCTACTTTCTTCAATTTAAGTCTAAATTCAGTAATAAGGAGTTCATGATCTGAGCCACAGTCAGCTCCTGGTCTTGTTTTGCTGACTGTATAGCGCTTCTCCATCTTTGGCTGCAAATATAATCAATCTGATTTCTATGTCGACCATCTGTTGAGGTCCATGTGTAGAGTCTTCTCTTGTGTTGCTGGAAGAGGGTGTTTGCTATGACCAGTGCATTCTCTTGGCAGAACTCTATTAGCCTTTGCCCTGCTTCATTCTGTATTCAAAGACCAAATTTGCCTGTTACTCCAGGGGTCTCTTGACTTCCTATTTTTGCATTCCAGTCCCCTACAATGAAAAGGACATCTTTTTTGGGTGTTAGTTCTAGAAGGTCTTGTAGGTATTCATAGAACCAGTCAACTTCAGCTTCTTCAGCACTACTGGTCAGGGCATAGACTTGGATTAGTGTGAAATTGAATGGTTTGCCTTGGAAACAAACAGAGATCATTCTGTCGTTTTTGAGACTGCATCCAAGTACTGCATTTCAGACGCTTTTGTTGACTGTGATGGCTACTCCATTTCTTCAAAGGGATTCTTGCCCACAGTAGTAGATATAATGATCATCTGAGTTAAATTCACCCATTCCAATCCATTTTAGTTTGCTGATTGCTAAAATGGCAATGTTCACTCTTGCCATCTCCTGCTTGACCACTTCCAATTTGCCTTGATTCATGGACCTAACATTCCAGGTACCTATGCAATATTGCTTTTTACAGCATCAGACTTTACTTCCACCATCAGTCACATCCACAGCTGTGTGCTGTTTTCGCTTTGGCTCCATCTCTTCATTCTTTCTGGAGTTATTTCTCCACTGATCTCCAGTAGTACATTGGGCACCTACTGACCTGGGGGGTTCATCTTTCAGTGCAATGTTGGCAGTGTGACTCTCAACTAGATGGTTTTGGATGGGAGAATAAAAAAGGGAGATTCAATAAAGATTCTGGAAGAATGCCTAAAATAAGAAAATACACTCCACAGTGTCCTGAAAGTCACTCGCCAGGTATCTCTAATCTGTTGTTGGAAATTGGGTGTAGAATTGATTTTCCAATAGTGGATTTTTGACAGTTGTTAAAAAAAAAAAAAGGTATTACATTTGCAGTTGAAAAGTGTGATTTTTCTGTGCTGTCTGAAAATCCAATGGTGCCTTCACTATAAGAAAAAATGTATTACATACAGATAATTAGAGGGAAACTGAATTATTGGACATCAGTCCCACCAAAGGGTTCCATAAAATTGAGAAAGACCTTTCATGGCTTGTATAAGTGCCAGAAATGTGATTTACAGCCATAGACTTAAAATCCTGCCAGGATACCTTGCCTCCTATCAATTATCCTCCCTACCCCTAGAAGTACTAACAGCCTCTGTTCTCTTGGCCTTCTTTAGTTTTCCCTCGGTGCTTTGGAATTGTGAACATTTCCCCCTACTTGCTTCTGCCTGCAAATGGAAGCAATCCCAAGTCCAGGCCTCCTGATCTCTGGTTGCGTTTTGTATCTCATCCTGCCTCCAACTCTCCCCAAACCTCAGCCTCAGGCTTCAAGCCAGGGACACTTCCCACTCTCTCAGCCAGACAGGCTTCCCAAAGGAAGGGGATATTTTTCTCTGTTGCCTTTGAAGGCACCCACAGAGCTCCTCTAATTTTACCTTCCTCCACTGATGATTTCATCTCAATTTGTTGTCAGCCCTAAGGACGCGTTTCTCTGCTTTGAGCTTTGGCAGCACTGTTACCTAAACTCCACAAGTCACATCGAGTCTCGCTTGAGTCACTTCTCTTTTCCTTCAGATTGCAGCACGTTTTCAATTAGTTTCTTCCTAACTTATTTCATGTCTTTCTCAGCTTTCTTTGACCACTTTTGTGCCAATATACACTGTGGATTATTTACTGAAAGTCATTTAAGTCCAATCCTACTATTGAGTGGATGATTAGTACAGTAAGAAAGCTTCTGTTTTCCATTTGCTTCATTATAGGGTCATTTCTCAGGCTCACTGCATCAGGAAGGTACTTTGGAGTCAATTATTTTGATCTATTCATTCTGGAAATAAGAGATTATACTCTTTAAGAGGAAGGATGGCCCGAGAGAATTTATGACAAAAGCTTGGCACTTTAAGCACAGACAGGTTCTAATTCTGTTGCTGACTCATGACAACAGGACTTCAGAAATGCCGTTCAGAGGTATGTTGCCTGTTAAGTGAGGATGAAATGCCTCTCAGGTTTCAGCTGAGAAATAAGTCGCTAACTCACTTTCCTAACACATTGTGATCTGCAGCCCATCCACTGTCAGGAACCTGAGCTAAAGAGCAGAGAAATGGCTCTCTGGACATCATCACACATCACTCATAGGTGAGTCAACTCTTCCAGGCAACAGAACTCACTCATGGAACCTAGAAAAAAAAGTTTTTAACTAAAATATAAATGAGTCAATTCTTTCTGCCAATGGAATTTACACATAGAAACTAAAAAAAAAGTTTTATCTAAAATGTGTTAGCTAAACTTTAGTTTAGCATAATTTATGATATTGCAAAGCTGGGTTACTCTAGCATGGAACTCACAGGTCAAAAGAACTTAAGGACATTTTTCCTTGTATCACTGAGTGACACTATAATTAATGAAATTATTTAATACCTATCTTGCTAGTATCTTGTAAATTCCATCAGAGTAGAGTCAGTATCCTGCTGTGTTCCATGCACATATGTTAAATAACTAAGAAGTAAAAAAAAAAAAAAGGATTTTTAATTAAACAGCCAAAATATTATTTAAAAGTGAAACTGATATCAGGAGTTTGTTTTGTCAGGGATTCCAAAATACTCAGGAGTTGAACATTAAATTCCACTTGTCATATGTTACTGGCACAGTTTACAGTTACCATTTGGTGTGTGCTAGCAGGCAGAATTTTTAGAGGAGGTTGGTCTAATTTTTAGCAATATGGAAGGTTTCTAGGTTTGTTTGTTGGGTTTTTTTTTTTTTTTTTTTTGGTGTTTAAGTGTTCTAAGTGGAATTTATTTAGCCTACAAATGTTGAACCCGAGGAATAAAAACAAATAAAAGACTATTTACAGAGGCTAATTAGATTGGAGGTCTAAATTGGGTTAGGGTCACAGAATTGAGTCATCAATACAAATATACCTATCCAATCAGTTTGATCTCTAATCAGTCCTACATGTGGAAGCACCTCATTTTTTCCAATGTGTACTTAAGTATGTGCGCACGTGTGCTTAGTCACTCGGTTGTCTCCAACTCTTTGTGACCCCATGGACCACCAGGCTGCTCTGTCCATGGGATTCTCTAGGCAAGAATACTGGAGCGGGTAGCCATTCCCTTCTCCAAGGAATCTTCTCAAGCGAGGGATCCATGTCTCTTGCATTGCAGGCGGCTTCTTTACCAGCCAAGCCACCAGGGAAGCCTGATACACTTAAGCATATCCAGTAGCAATAGCCTGTGTCTTCCTCCAGAGTTTTGTTATCCTGGGCCACTGGAACTAAACAGGAAGTGAACTGAAGCTGTCAAGAGCTCTCTCTGGACAGAGCTGAGGCTGTGTCGAAGGTGGGTCAATTAAGCTCAAAAGTCAGAGCTAGACTTTATCTCATTGCTGGAATAGTCACTGCTTTGCTGGCTCAGAAATAACCTCTTCTGTGGTAACCTGCAAAGGCAAATCTCATATCAAAGCAGAATCCTCACTTTTCTGCGTACTAATCTCCAAGACAGTCTCTCACCTTCCTCAAATGCCTTTGAGGCAGGCGGCTCAGATCTTCCCTCTGCCACCATCATCTCATTCATCTTCACAATAAAATTTGATAACTCTTCCAACTCTCTGGTCTAAACCACCTAAATTGTAATCCCCAATTTAGAGACCAAAACCACTCAAAATTGTTTCAGATCCTGAACCTCAAACTCAAGCATGTGAAATGAAGACGTGTCATTCATCCTGAGATACAAAGAATGAATAAAATTAGAGGCAAATGGAAGAATAATTGAGGGAAAGGAATCTGCATCTCCAAAGGATCAACTGTGAATGAGATAGCCCTGCTCTTTTAAGGAGCAGAAAGTCACTCAACACAGCAGAGGTAAAAGCTGAAGGAGTATAATCAAGAGTTCAAGAGGAAGACAGTGCAGGGCACTGGGAGCCTTGGGAGTCACACTAAGGAGTTTGAACTTCATTTTAAAGCTACTGAAGGATTTCTAGCAGGGCTGTAACAAGATAAAATGTATAATTTTGGAAAGATTAGTCTGGCTCATATATAGTGTAGGGATTTGAGAGGGGTTAAGACATGTGGTCCAGAAATCACTAAGGGGATGTTGTAGAAATCTAGAAAAGACATGTTTGCCTGAACTTGGGCAGTAGGACTGGAGAGAAATTGATGAATCAAGGATTTCAGGAGGGAGAAATGGCAAACTTTGGTAATAAACAGAATCAAAGGGTAAGGGACAGAGACTTACAAAGACTGACTCTCAGGTATGTAAGTTTAGGCAACTGGATGTTGGAGGAAGTTGGCTAATTTCACTTTACAGAAGTCTGAAGTACCTGTCAGAAACCAATGCATAAATACTCATAAGACATTTGAGTAGTTTTATCTATTTAAAAATAGAAGGATTTGAGTTAAAGATGCAGACTGGGAATATCTTGTACATAGATGATAACTGAAACCAGAGTGGATGAGGCTGAGAGATGAGGTTAATAAGTGAGGCTGAGAAACAGAGATGGGCAGGGAGGAGAATATTTGTCTTAGCCTCAGTTCTACAGAAAGAACAACTCGAGCAGAAGCTTCTGTGATACTACTTTTTTAGAGTGTACAATTCAATGAAAGCAAGACTTAAAAAAAGGGAAAGGAGTTAAGAAAGAAAGAAGGACTCAGAGGAGTTTGCTTTAACCAGCTGCACAATATCAAACACCAAAATCAAGGGGAGGGGCAAAGGAAAATAAGTGGTAAAGGATATTAAAAAGGCTGACAATCTTTTAGAAAGGTGGGAGGAATGGAGGGCTTCCAAGTGGGCAGTGGCAAGCAAACAAGTATGCTTTATTTCAGCAAAACAAGTAATTCCACAAGTTTTCCCTCTTCTGTACTATTTCTAATAATGTTTCTGCTTCTTAAAAGTATCTTCTCCCTCAATTTCACTGCTAACCTTGTAATTTTACCTACCCAACTGGCAGGTAATGAATTGTTTCTGCACTGATAGTCTCTTTTATTATCCCTCTTCACCCAAACCAAAGGTCATTTCCCCTCTTCAGTTAATGTATGACACTTAAAACACCTTTCCCTTTGGACTACGGCTACCTATGTGTATGTTGTAAACTCCTGGTTATCTTCTCCAAGGCTCCGCCAGCCTTAGGGGACCTAGAGATGCTCTAGGATTTGAAGCGTAAATCAAATCCATCAAATCCTGAATTCTAGGATGTAAAGAAGGAAATTACCATTGAAAAGCTGCACTCAGAGGTTCTCTAGCTAATATATCCAAGGACTGAATTCTATAAAGACAATCCCCTGAAGCTCAGACTCTGAGTGAACAGTTTGAGTCAGGAAGTTCGAATGATCTGGGCCTTACTCTATCTTCCCGCCTCCCTTTATTTGTCTCTCTTCTTTTGCCAGCTTCTTTTCTCTACTCTTTCATCACATACATACTCCCCATTATCTTCTTCCTTCTTCATGGCTATCTCTCATTCTCTCTTCACTTATTTTTCAGTCCATTTGTCCCTTCTCCTCCCCCTTGGCATCTTTAAAATCTTATTAAACACCTATTATATATAAGGCACTCAAAAGGAATCAAATTATGGACCTCAAGGAAAAGAAAATCTGCCTAAACAAATGGAACGCCAACATGTTAATATAATCCTTCAGTAAGTGTCTGGAATATGTCTCCAACTATTTCTGCTGCCCATTCTTCCTGGCCTTGCCACCCTATTGGTCTCCATTCTTAGCAACAACAGCTCATTTTCAACTAGCCATTAAAAGGTACCTCAGCTTTGGGTTTGTGACCTTGGGATTCAACCACAAGCAAGGCCAGCTCTACTACTTGCCAGTACAGAAACCCTGGGCCAATTAAGCCTTAGCTTTCTCACTGGAAAAGTTGAAATAATAATAGTGTTTCTTTCCTAGGACTATTGTTAAATTTAGAGATAATGTATAATATACAAAGCATGTAACAGACTATCTCATATAGGAGTACTGCTCAATAATCAGAACTATGCTAATGATAATCATAATATATCATACATTATTGAGTCATATTTTACATTTTATGTTTGGAAAATCATATTTGGGATTAGCACTATATAGCTGTTAGAGGTAATATACAACTAAATGAAGCTGCTTATATACCACATGGTTTTTGATAGGGGTTGGGGTGGGTAGGGGAGTTATCCTATTTCATGGGAACTGGCATAGGAGATTTTGCCTGTATATGGATGGCTGTGTGCCAAGATCCTATCCTTTATCCCCTTAACTTTCCACTCTTTGCCTTCCAAAGACTAGGGAAAGTATGCCATCTCAAATAAAAAGGCTAAAGAGTCTGTTTTCTTTATGTTTAAATTTAGTTCCAAGCTATAAATTTCTAACTTTACCCTTGGATGTGGGCTGCTTTCTGTTAAGAAAATCCCATGAAAGGGTTAGGCTAGTGTTTTCTCCAGAATTGTGTTTTTGGTATGCTATTGGCACTAACAGTTCCTATGGTTACACACTCTGTTAGCCAGAGCACTTTCTGCGAGCAGGCAAAGAAGTAGGAATCAGAGAGGAGGTTGTGGGCAAATGCCCAGCAAGTAATCTTGTCAAGGAAAAGTAATGGGGTAGGAATGATGGATGAAAGAATGGCTTCTGAAATAGAGACAAGAAAAGGCAGGAGGAATAATAATCAGGCTTAAAAAGGACTCTGGAAATAAAGGGGAAAAGAAAGAATTTACCATAAGAAAACACAGGGATTAAAAAATACAATAATTATTAATACAAAGATAGATCACAATGAACTTTAAGTTCCTAAATTATTATGTAGAGAAGAAAGATTATACATTTTGTGGACTTAAGGCATTTGGAGTTATTTTATAGCTCCATACATTTTTGCATTAAAATTTGGAATTCATGTCTGATGATACAGATTCTCCTATACTTCCAACTCCAGAGAAATGGTTCTTCAGTTTTTTGGAGCCATGAGATGCTTCTAAGAATCTGATGAGATTTGTGGACCCTCCTATTTATGAAAAAACTCACACTTATAAACAAAATATTATACACATAACTTTATTCATTTATGGATATGAACATAATAAAGCTTATTCATGGACTCAAATGAACAAACTAGAAGAAAATCTTTTACCCTCATTAGACTGATGTTTTAGATAAAAGAAATCATTTTCAGAAATGAATCATGATATTCTCAAATGGTAAATACTGGGAAAGACAGTTATCACTGAGTCCTAAATTCTAAGAAAGTATTAAACCATCACTCTATTTATGTGAATAAATTAAATACAACATCAACAAGACTGTCAGCTTGACTTGACAACCTCTGCTTGTGTGGTTTCTATAAGGGTCTGAATTGTGTCAAGAAAAGTGAAAACTGTACATTTTAGCTGATCTACTTTATGTGCATTGCTCGCCTGGTAGGAGGCATGGCATCTTTGGACGTAAGAGGTAGAACAGAGAGAAAGGGGGGCAGAAAGGGACTGTGAACTGGAGAGAGATTTACAAACCTCTGATTATGGTGGATAAATTTCTTGAAATAATTTCAGAGAAGTTAAAATTCAGAGAAATAAAATCAGGAAAGCTCCAAACACATAATTGACCTGATATAAGGCTGTGCAGAATATAAACCTTAAGACTCCAAAGTGAAATCTGAAGAGCCACGAATTGCTAAACGAAATGTAGGATTCCAGGTTGAATCCTAGAACAAAAGTAGTTCATCAATGAAAAACCTTGGAAAATCTTAATAAAGTCTGTGGTTCAATGAATAGTACTATATCAAGGTTAATTTATTAATTTTCATAAAAATCATTGTATACAAATGTTGAGACTGGGGGAAACTGAGAACTGTTTTTGCAACACTTTTATAAATCTAAAATTATTCCAAAATAAAAAGTTAAATTTTTTTTAAGAATCCTAAATGGAGGAACTAAGATAGATCTTGAAAAAGTCATCACACCATCAAGTGTGACTTCAGAAAAGTAGGAGCTAATCCATCACACTTTGAAAGAAAGATTCCACCTGGTTCCTCAGTAAATCTCCTCTCCCATTTCATTTCCCTTATTATCACAGTCCTACTTTATATTTACCTTGGTCCCTCTGACCAGGTTTCTTTTCATTCATGATGAAAGCAAAATGCTTGGATGACCATAATTCAGTCTTTTACATTTTTGAGTTAGCGTTTCTATCTCCTGGAGTAAAAAGATTCCTCTTAAACCCTTCTCAAAAACTAAAGTAATCCAGCAATTAATCATTTCCATGCTGTTCAAACTTGCTTCAGAATTACAGTCTGTCCTAAGATACTGTCTATACACACTCAGTTTAATTAGATGGGAAAATATCTAATATATATTATTAAATGGATGCCTTGGTGTGTGAGCAGTAGGGGAAGAAAATACTGCTTTTCCAATGTTTAAGCAATTATATTGTCTGGCTTACTAAAAACAGATTCCATCGAATATATCTATGCAATCCAATACAACAAATGTTTATGGAGAGCCTTTTATGAGCCATGTGTTGAGCTGAATGATGGGAAAACAAGGTTGACTAAAATGAAATCTCTGACTTTAAGGAGATTCCATTTGGGAGAGAATACAGACAAGAAAAGAGTTAATTTTGATGTACTATATGCTATCAGAGAAGCACACACAGGGCCTCACGGAATGGCACTGTATGAAAAAAAGTGTGAGGACTAAGGCCAAATGCATGCTTAATCATTCTTTTGCCCAGTTGAACACCTGTGAAACAGACTAAAATGGTGTCTTTCCCATGGCTTTTTAAAAAAGATTTTTTTCCCCTACACACAAAGGATCTTTAAATAATTGTTCTACACTAGACACAATGCACCTATGACATGCCATTTTCTGTGAAACACATTGTTGCATTTTTTTGTCTAACATGTTATTTTCCCAATGACTATTTATCATCTGCTCTGTGTTTGTCTAATGAACAAAAAGTGTGAGATGATGAAATAAACCTCAGTGAAACAATGAAAAGGCAACCATGCATCATCGATTAAGCAGGGGAATAAAAATAACAACAACAAAAAGAACACAGACATTCAGTTGCCTCTAAACACCAGGAAAAGACAACCGTATCTTTTAACTAGTTAATAGCATCAACTCTGCCAACGAGTTGGAACCACTGAGGGACAAAAAAGTCAGCCAGAATTTAATACAAAATAAAAAAACTATTCAGCTGTTTTCAGGGGTGCCAACAGTATGCAGTCAGTCAAGAAGCCAACAAAGGAGCTGTAATAAGATTTCACATGTGTCTACACACAGTAATTTCTCCCTCCACTAATTCAACCAAGGAAAAGATATTACTATTTTAATATAATGAAAAAAATCTGGAACTACTATTCTGTATCTTTAGGATTTTGTCATGGCCACTCTGGCTGCCACAACAAAACACCACAGACTACACAAACTAAACAGAAATTTATTTCCCACAGTTCTGGAGGCTGAGAAATCCAGGATCAAGGTGCTGGGGGAGAAAGTTTCATCTCAAGGCTTTTTCTCTTGGTTTATACCTAGCCATCGTCTCACTATGTGTTCCTATTGCCTCTTCTTTATGAACTGGGGTAGGGGGCTAGCTTTCTGATATCTCTTCTCATAAAGACACATAATACTATCAGATCAGGGCCTTCCCCATATAACTTCATTTAACCTTAATTACTTCTTTAAAGGCTAATCTGCAAATATAGCCACAATGGAAGTCATGGCTTCAACATATAAATTTGAGGGGGACAGAAATATTCAGTTATTAACATCTCACAAAAGAAGAGGGAGTTGGTGGAGGTGCTGAAGAATGCAAAACATTAGTTGAAAATAATATAAAACTATAGGTTAAAAAGTTAGTTCTTGGATGCACATCTTCTAAAAGCAGTGTCAACTACAGCAACATTTCTAGAGATGTCAGTGCCTTAGGCATACCTTCTTGATTGTCAGAACAAATAGTATGTCCTGGGACACTCACATATCACACATGATAGGAAGTAACGTAAGTCTACCAAAAAAATGCAGTGAATTGAATCAGGGCTAGAAACAACCCAGTGGATGCAAAAAAGGTGTGAGGAGAAGAATAATGTTCTTCACGAGAACATTTAAAAATCTGAGAAATTATAACCTTCTAAATTTATATCTGAATTAAAATAACATGTTGATGAATTTCTGAAAGTAGCTTTGGAAGCACATTTAAAGGCATCTTAAGAGGAGCTATGGGCTTCTTCCCAGGTGGCTCGGTGGTGAAGAATTAACCTGCAATGCAGGAAGCCCAGGTTCAATCCCTGGGTTGGGAAAATCCCCTGGAGAAGAGAATGGCTACTCACTCCAGTATTCTTGCCTGGAGAATCCCAGGGATGGGGGAGCCTGGTGGGCTGCATCTATGGGGTCACATAGAGTCAGACACGACTGAAGTGATTTAGTAGCAGCAGCAGCAGCAGCAGAATAGGATGCTTCTCTACAAAGCAACTATGAATCCATAGACATGTTTGCAAAGCTGAAGTTTCTATCAGTTAATAATATTTGCACTCACTTACCCAACTTATTAATTTTCAGTCTTTCTAATTTCTATCCCTTCCATATGTTAGGAGGTAAAAGATGCCTTCTTTGACATTGGAGTTTACTTACAGGTATGCACTGATTTAAAGATGTGGTAAAAGGTAAATATAAACAAGTAAGGTATAGTGTTATGGATTTATTTTCTGTGCACAGCTTCTTGGCTCTTATAGATGGTAACTGACTGCTTTGTGCTATTAGGCTAATGTACAGTGATGGATGGTAAAGATAAAGTCTTGGTTGTGGTGGCAGCTATCAAATGATGGTAGGCAAAATTGCTCTGATGAAATAGAACAATTTCACAAATAAGAGTAATTCACTGAAACATGTTAATTATCATATGTGAAATCAATCGCCAGCCCAGGGCTGATGCTCGGGGCTGGTGCACCAAGATGACCCAGGGGGAGGGAATCAGGAGGGAGGAGGGAGGGGGGTTCTGGAGGGGGAGCATATGTAAACCCATGGCGGTTTCATGTCAATGTATGGCAAAACCAACACAATAAAGTAAAGAAAATTAAAAAAAAAAATAAAAAAAGAGTAATTCACTTTGGGTTATGGCAGAGAGTGTTTTGCCTATGTTATCCTCTAGGAGTTTTATAGTTTCTGGTCTTATGCTTAGGTCTTTGATCCATTTTGAGTTTATCTTTGTGTATGGTGTTAGAAAGTGATCTAGTTTCATTCTTTTACAAGTGGCTGTCCAGTTTTCCCAGCACCACTTGTTAAAGAGGTTGTCTTTTCTCCATTGTATATTCTTGCCTCCTTTGTCAAAGATAAGGTGTCCATAGATGCGTGG
>ML663567.1:11379593-11453942 GCA_007570785.1 Antilocapra americana | reverse complement strand
GTGTGTTTTTGTAGGTTAAATGGTAATGCTCCTTTGGTGTGTTTTTGTGTGTTTTTGGAGCCGGCTTGTTTGAAAAGACCCACTGGGATGACCCAGAGAAATGGAATAAGGAGGGAGGTGGGAGGGGGGTTCTGGAAGGGGAACGCGTGTATACCCATGGCGGATTCATGTCAATGTATGGCAAAACTAACCTGATAATGTAAAGTAAATAAATATTTTAAAAAATAAATAAATAAAGTGAAAAACATTTTTTTGAAAATTAAAAAAAGAAAAGATGCTGATGCTTGGAAAGATTGAAGGTGATAGGAGAAGGGGATGACAGATGATGAGATGGTTAGATGGCATCACCAACTCAATGGACATGAGTTTGAGTAAACTCTGGTAGTTGGTGATGGACAGACAATCCTGGTGTGCTGCATTCCTGGGGCCACAAAGAGTTGGACACGGCTGAGCAACTGAACAGGACTCAACTGAACTGAATGTGTATATATTTTAATCCCAATGTCCTAGTTTATTCCTACTCCTCTTTATACCCTGGTATCCATAAGTTTGTTTTCTGCATCTGTGACTTTACTTGTATTTTGTAAATTAGTTCATTTATACCCTTTTTTTAGATTCCAGTAGTAAGCAGTATCAAATTTGTCCTTCTGTATCTGACTGACTTCACTCAGTATGACAATCTCTAGGTCCATCCATGTTGCTGCAAATGGCATTAATTTGTAATATTCCATTGTATATGTATACCACATCTTTATCCATTCTTCTTCTTTTGATGGACACTTGGGTTGCTTTCATGTCCTGGCTATTGTAAATAGTGCTGCAATGAATGTTGTGGTGCATGTATCTTTTAGAATTATGGTTTTCTCTAGAGATGTGCCTAGGTGTGGGATCGCAAGGTCATATGGTAGTTCTGTTTCTCATTTATTTTAAGGAGCCTCCATTACTGTTTTTCCATAGTGGCTGTACCAGTTTACATTCCCACCAACACTATAGGAAGGTTCCCTTTTCTCCCCACACTCTCCAGCCTTGTTTATGGATTTTTTGGTAATGGCCATTCTGACTCTGGTAAGGCGATACCTCATTGTAGTTTCTGTCTTGCAAAATCCCATGGACAGAGGAGCCTGGCAGGGTGCAATCCTTGGGGTCACAAAGAGTCAGACAGAACTGAATGACTAAGCACATGGTGTAGTTTGGGTTTGCATTTCTCTAGTAATTAGCGATGTTGAGCATCTTTTCATATTTTTTTTGGCCACCTGTATGTCGTCTTTGGAGAAATGTCTTTATGATTTTTCTGCCCATTTTTTGATTGGGTGGTTCATTTTTTTGATAATGAGCTGCATGCATGAACTGTTTCTATATTTTGGAGATTAATCCCTTCTTTGTGCTTCATTTGCAAATGTTTTCTCCCATTATGAGGGTTGTTTTTTCATTTTGTTAATAGTTTCCTTTGCAGTGAAAAAACTTCTAAGTTTCAGAGGTCTGATTTGTTTGTTTTGTTTTCATGTTCATTTTTAGGTGGATCCAAAAAGATATTAGTACAATTTACATCAAAAAGTGTTCTGCCTATGTTTTCCTCTAAGAATTTTATAGTGTCTGGCAATGCATGTCCATCTTTAACCCATTTTGAGTTTATTTTTGTGTATGTTGTTAGGAAGTGTTCTAATTTCACTCTTAAATGTAGCTGTCCAGTTTTCCGAACACTGCATATTGAAGAAACTGTCTTTTCCCATTGTATATTCTTGCCTCCTTTGTCATAGATTAGGTGACCATAGGTGCATGGGTTTATCTTTTAAATTTCTGTTCTGTTTCATTGATCTATATTTCTGTTTTTGTACCAGTACCATGTAGTAATGGTAGCTTTGTAGTATAGTCTGATGTCAGGGAGCCAGATTCCTCCAGCTCTGTTTTTTCTTTCCCTGGATTGCTTTGGCTACTCAGCATCTTTTGTATTTACATGAAAATTGTATAGTTTCCTCTAATACTGTGAAAAGTGTCCTCCAAAATGATAATTTGATAGGGATTGCATTGAATCTGTGGGGTTTCCCAGGTGGTAAAGAATCTGCCTGACAATGCAGGAGATGCATGCATTAGGAAGATCCCCTGGATAAGTAGGATCTTCCCTGGTGGCTCAGATGGTAAAGAATCTGTCTACAATGCAGGAGGTCCAGGTTTAATCCTTGGGTCTGGTAGATCCCCTGGAGAAGAAAATGGCAACCCACTCCAGTATTCTTGCCTGGGAAATTTCATGGACAGAGGAGCCTACAGTCTATGGGGCTGCAGTCCATGAAGTCACAAATAGTTGTACACAACTGAGAGACTGATCATGTATGCATGCATTGAATTTGTAGATTGCTTGGGTAGTATAGTCATTTTCACAAAATTGATTCTTCCAATCCCAGAATATCCTTACCTTCTTTAATTTATTTTTTATTTTATAATGGAGTATAGTTGATTTACAATGTTATACTAGTTTTGGGTGTACAACAAAGTGATTTGTTATATATATATATATATGTTCATATATCTACTCTTTTTCAGATTCTTTTCCCATTTAGGTTATCGTAGAATATTGAGTAGCATTCCTGTGCTACTCAACAAGTACTTCCTTGTTGATTATCTATTTTACATATAGTAGTATGTATATGTTAATTGCAAACTCCTAATTTTTAATGATGGTGCTTTTCATACATTTTGCCTCATGTGTAAGAATTATTTGATACAGATTTCTCTCAACTGTGTTTCAGCAGTGTAAAATGTGTGTGTGTGTTTGTTTTTTATATATAAAACCCAAGTAATTCTTCTTAATGTTAAGGATTCTTTGGACCAGAAATATATATTTAGCAATATTCACTGACCCAAAGACTCCCATGGAGCTATTCCTCTGACTTCAGTTGCAACATTAACGTTAAGAATGTAAGGGATTCCCTGGTAGTTCAGATGGTAAAGAATCCATCTGCAGTTTGGGAAACCCCAGTTTGATCCTTGGGTCAAGAAGAGCCTCAGGAGAAGGGAATGGCTACCCATACCAGTATTCTTGAACTTTCCTGGCAGCTGAGACTGTAAAGAATCTGCCTGCAATGTGGGAGACCTGGTTTCGATTGTCTACCCAGTCCAGTAAACTTGCCTGGAGAGTTCCATGGACAGTGGAGCCTGGCAGGCTACAGTCCATGGGGTCACAAAGAATGCAATTTGTCTTGCCTGGAGAACTTGGAAATAAACCCAGCTAGAAAGTGTGGTTTTGATATGTGGAGATATTTGAACAGAATGTGGCCTTCCTCAATAAATTTTAACAAGTGATTAATTGAGGATGTATGAAAATTCCCAATTAAATAGCCTCATTAGTGAGCCCTATGTCAAATCCAGGCCATCCCTTCCTATCAGTCATATGCCACACCCTGGTCTAGGTTCAGAGAACTTTCACTCTTCTCAGCTTGTTAAATTTAAGTCTAGAATTCAGTCCTTTACTTCCAAATCCAGCTCTATTTTGATCACATAATTTCAGATATCATCCTGCCTCCCCTATCAGTACTCTTAATTACTAAGATTTACCTTTTCTCAAAGTCCCTATATTTTCAGGTTTCTAATAAAAAAGAAAACTATCATTTAGGAACTGCCTTTCTAAACTTTTCCAGCTACAGATAGCTCTACCAGCAGAAACTCTTTACAGCTATTATACTAGTACACGGCATGTTCACCTCCAGGTGGTCTAACATGCTAAGATTGTGTGATCTTTCAATCACATTAAGATAGTACTATGTTATGGAATCTCCTTTAGTGAATTACTCTTTTTTTTTTAATTTTTTAATTGTTTTTGCCATACATTGTCATGATATCACCATGGGTTTACATATGCTTCCCCTCTGGAACCCCCCTCCCTCTTCCCTCCCCCCCAGGAAATCTCGCTGCACCAGCCCCGAGCATCAATCCTGGGCTGGCGATTGATTAGACACATGACAATTAACATGCTTCAATGCCCTTCTCCCATATCATCCCACCCTTACCCTCATCCACAAAGTCCACGAGTCTATTCTATACATCTGCGTTCCTTTTGCTGTCTCGTATGTTGGGTTCTCGTTACCGTCTTTCTAAATTCCATATATATGCGTTAATATACTGTATTGTTGTTTTTGCTTCTGGCTTACTTCACTCTGGATAATAGGCTCCAGTTTCGTCCATCTGAGTAGAATTGCTTCAAATGAATTTTTTTTTTAATGCTGAGTAATATTCCATTGTGTATATGTACCACAGCTTTCTTATCCATTCGTCAGTTGATGGGCATCTAGGTTGCTTCCATGTCCTGGCTATTGTAAACAATGCAGCGATGAAC
The DNA here is from genome assembly GCA_007570785.1 of Antilocapra americana. Lineage (NCBI taxonomy): Eukaryota > Metazoa > Chordata > Mammalia > Artiodactyla > Antilocapridae > Antilocapra > Antilocapra americana. The sequence goes on along the minus strand of ML663567.1, from coordinate 11,449,615 downwards.
ATTGGGGTACACGTGGCTCTTTCAGTTCTGGTTTCCTCGGTGTATATGCCCAGCAGTGGGATTGCTGGGTCATATGGCAGGACTATTTGCAGCTTTTTAAGGAACCTCCACACTGTTTTCCATAGTGGCTGTACTAGTTTGCATTCCCACCAACAGTGTAAGAGGGTTCCCTTTTCTCCACATCCTCTCCAGCATTTATTGCTTGTAGACTTTTGGATGGCAGCCATTCTGACTGGTGTAAAGTGGTACCTCATTGTGGTATTGATTTGAATTTCTCTGATAATGAGTGATGTTGAGCATCTTTTCATGTGTTTGTTAGCCATTTTTATATCTTCTTTGGAGAAATGTCTGTTAAGTTCTTTGGCCCACTTTTTGATTGGGTTGTTTATTTTTCTAGAATGGAGCTGCAGGAGTTGCTTGTATATTTTTGAGATTAATTGTTTGTCTGTTGTTTCATTGGCTATTATTTTCTCCCATTCTGAAGGCTGTCTTTTCACCTTGCTTATAGTTTCCTTTGTTGTGCAAAAGCTTTTAATTTTAATTAGGTCCCATTTGTTTATTCGTGTTTTTATTTCCAATATTCTGGGAGGTGGGTCATGGAGTATCCCGCTTTGGATTATAGCAGAGAGTGTTTTGCCTATGTTATCCTCTAGGAGTTTTATAGTTTCTGGTCTTATGCTTAGATCTTTGATCCATTTTGAGTTTATCTTTGTGTATGGTGTTAGAAAGTGATCTAGTTTCATTCTTTTACAAGTGGCTGTCCAGTTTTCCCAGCACCACTTGTTAAAGAGGTTGTCTTTTCTCCATTGTATATTCTTGCCTCCTTTGTCAAAGATAAGGTGTCCATAGATGCGTGGATTTATCTCTGGGCTTTCTATTCTGTTCCATTGATCTATATTTCTGTCTTTGTGCCAGTACCATACTGTCTTAATGACTGTGGATTTGTAGTATAGCCTAAAGTCAGGTAGGTTGATTCTGCCAGTTCCATTCTTCTTTCTCAAGATTGCTTTGGCTATACGAGGTTTTTTGTATTTCCATACAAATTGAGAAATTATTTGTTCTAATCCTTTGCAAAAGACCTCTGGTAGCTTGATAGGAATTGCATTGAATCTGTAGATTGCTTTGGGTAGTATACTCATTTTCACTATATTGATTCTTCCAATCCACGAACACGGCACATTTCTCCATCTGTTTGTGTCCTCCTTGATTTCTTTCATCAGTGTTTTATAGTTTTCTATATACAAGTCTTTTGATTCTTTAGGTAGAAATACTCCTAAGTATTTTATTCTTTTTGTTTCGATGGTGAATGGAATTGTTTCCTTAATTTCTTTTTCTGATTTCTCACTGTTAGTGTATAGGAATGCCAGGGATTTCTGTGTGTTGATTTTGTATCCTGAAACTTTGCTATATTCACTGATTAGCTCTAGTAATTTTCTCGTAGAGTCTTTAGGGTTTTCAATATAGAGGATCATGTCATCTGCAAACAGAGAGAGTTTTACTTCTTCTTTTCCAATCTGGATTCCTTTGATTTCTTTATCTGCTCTGATTGCTGTGGCCAAGATTTCCAAAACTATGTTGAATAGTAGTGGTGAGAGTGGGCACCCTTGTCTTGTTCCTGACTTCAGGGGGAATGCTTCCAGCTTTTCACCATTGAGGATAATGTTTGCTGTCGGTTTGTCATATATAGCTTTTATTATGTTGAGGTATGTTCCTTCTATTCCTACTTTTTGGAGGGTTTTTATCATAAATGGATGTTGAATTTTGTCAAAGGCTTTCTCTCCATCTATTGAGATAATCATGTGATTTTTATTTTTCAATTTGTTAATGTGGTGTATTACATTGATCGATTTACGAATATTGAAGAATCCTTGCATCCCTGGGATAAAGCCTACTTGATCATGATGTATGATCTTTTTGATGTGTTGTTGGATTCTATTTGCTAGAATTTTGTTGAGGATTTTTGCATCTAAGTTCATCAGTGATATTGGCCTGTAGTTTTCTTTTTTTGTGGCATCTTTGCCAGGTTTTGGAATTAGGGTGATGGAGGCCTCATAGAATGAGTTTGGAAGTTTACCTTCGTCTGCAATTTTCTGGAAGAGTTTGAGTAGAATAGGTGTTAGCTCTTCTCTAAATTTTTGGTAGAATTCAGCTGTGAAGCCATCTGGTCCTGGGCTTTTGTTTTTTGGAAGATTTCTGATTACGGTTTCAATTTCCATGCTTGTGATGGGTCTATTAATATTATCTATCTCTTCCTGGTTTAGTCTTGGAAAGTTGTACTTTTCTAGGAATTTGTCCATTTCATCCAAATTGTCCAGTTTATTTGCATATAGTTGCTGATAATAGTCTCTTATGATCCTTTGTATTTCTGTGATTTCTGTTGTGATCTCTCCGTTTTCATTTCTAATTCTGTTGATTTGATTCTTCTCCCTTTGTTTCTTGATGAGTCTGGCTAATGGTTTGTCAATTTTATTTATCTTCTCAAAGAACCAGCTTTTGGCTTGGTTGATTTTTGCTATGGTCACTTTTGTTTCCTTTGCATTTATTTCTGCACTGATCTTTAAGATTTCTTTCCTTCTACTAGACCTGGGCTTCTGCATCTCTTCCCTTTCTAGTTGCTTTAGGTGTAAAGTAAGGTCATTTATTTGATTTTTTTCTTGTTTCCTGAGGTGAGCTTGTATTGCTATGAACTTTCCCCTTAGCATTGCTTTCACAGTGTCCCATAGGTTTTGGGCTGTTGTGTTTTCATTTTCATTCGTTTCCATGCATAACTGAATTTCATTTTTGATTTCTTCTGTGATTTGTTGGTTATTCAGCAGTGTGTTGTTGAGCCTCCATATGTTGGAAGTTTTGAAAGGTTTTCTCCTGTAGTTGATATCCCTTGTTTTAGGGTTATTTAAAAGAGCAAATTGTTTTGCAAATCTTATACTTTACTATTGTGACCCAAGATGTGATCTTTTTAAAATTTTTTTTAATTGAAGGATAATTGCTTCACAGAATTTTGTTGCTTTCTTTCAAACCTCAACACAAATCAGCCATAGGTATACATATATCCTCTCTCTTTTGAATCTCCCTCCCATCTCCCTCCCCGTCCCAATCCTCTAGGTTGATACAGAGCCCCTGTTTGAGTTTCCTGAGCCATACAGCAAATTCCTATTGGCTATCAATTTTACATATGGTAATGTAAGGTTCCATGTTACTCTTCCATACATCTCACCCTTTCCTCCCTCTCCCTATGTCCAAAGGTCTAGTCTCTATGTCTGTTTCACCACTGCTTCCCTGTAAATAAATTCTTCATGTTTCTAGATACCATATATATGCATTAGAATACAATATTTATCTTTCTCTTTCTGACTCACTTCACTCTGTATAATAGGTTCTAGGTTCAACCACCTGATCAGGACTCAAATGCATTCCTTCTTATGGCTGAGTAATATTCCATTGTGTATATGTACCACAACTTCTTTATCCGTTCATCTGTCAATGGACATCTAGATTGCTTCCATGTTCTAGCTACTGTAAATAGTGCTGCAGTGAACAATGGGATACATGTGCCTTTTTCCATTTTGGTTTCCTCAGGGTATATGCCTAGGAGTGGGATTGCTGGGTCATATGGTGGTTTTATTCCTAGCTTTGAGGAATCTCCACACCCTCTTCCATAATGGCTGTGTCAATTTATATTCCCACCAACAGTGCAAGAGCATTCTCTTTTCTCCTCAACCTCTTCAGCATTTATTTTTTGTAGACTTTTGATGATGGCCATTCTGACCAGTGTGAGGTGATATCTCATTGTGCTTTTGATTTGCATTTCTCTAATAAAGAGTGATGTTGACCATCTTTTCATGTGTTTGCTAGCCATTTTATGTCTTCTTTGCAGAAATGTCTGTTTAAGTCTTTTTCCCACTTTTGGATTGGGTTGTTTTCCTGGCATTGAGTTGTATTAGCTGCTTGTATATTTTGGAAATTAATCCTTGTTAGTTGTTTCATTGGCTATTATTTTCTCCCATTCTGAGAGTTGTCTTCTCACCTTGCTTATAGTTTCCTTTGCTATGCAAAAGCTTTTAAGTTTAATCAGGTCCCACTTGTTTACTTCTGTTCTTATTTCCATTACTCTAGGAGGTGGGTCATAGAGGATCTTCCTTTGATTCATGTCGAGTGTTCAGCCTATGTTTTCCTCTAAGAGTTTTATAGTTTCTGGTCTTATATTTAGGTCTTTAATCCATTTTGAGTTTATGTTTGTATATGTTGTTAAGAAGTGTTCTAATTTCGTTCTTTTACATGTACCTGTCCATTTTTCCCAGCCCCATTTATTGAAGGGTCTGTCTTTGCCCCATTGTGTATTCTTGTCTCCTCTGACAAAAATAAGGTACCTATAGGGTTTATTTCTGGGCTTTCTATCTTGTTCCACTTGTCTATATTTCTGTTTTTGTGCCAGTACCGTACTGTCATGACGACTGTAGTTTTGTAGTATAATCTGAAGCCAGGAAGGTTGATTCCTCCAGCTCCACTCTTCTTTCTCAAGATTGCTTTGGCTACTTGGGTCTTTTGTGTTCCCATACGAATTGTAAAATTTTTTGTTCTAGTTCTGTGAAAAATGCCATTGACAATTTCATAAGGATCTCACTGAATCTGTAGATTGCATTTGGTAGTATAGTCATTTGCACAATATTGATTGTTCTTACCTAGGAACATGGAATATCTCTCCACTTGCTTATGTTGTCTTTGATTTCTTTCATTAGTGCCTTATACTTTTCTGTGTACAGTTCTTTTGTCTCCTTAGGTAAGTTTATTCCTAGATATTTAATTATTTTTGTTGCAATGGTGAATGGGATTGATTTCTTAAATTCTCTGATTTTTCATTGTTAGTATATAGAAATGCAAGGGATTTCTGTGTATCGATTTTGTATCCTGCAACTTTGCTAAATTCACTGATCAGCTCTAGCAATTTTCTGATACTATCTTTAGTGTTTTCTATGTACAGTATCATGTCATCTGCAAACAGTGAGAGCTTTACTTTTTCTTTTCTCATCTGGATTACTTTTATTTTTCTTCTCTGATTGCTGTAGCTAAGACTTCCAGAACTAGGCTGAAAAAGAGTAGTGACAGTGGACACCCTTGTCTTATTCCTGATCTTAGGGGGAATGCTTTCAGTTTTTCACCATTGAGAATAATGTTTGCTGTAGCTTATCATATATGGCCTTTACTATGTTGAGGTAGGTTTCTTCAATGCCCATTCTTTGAAGAGTTTTAATCATAAATGGATGCTGAATTTTGTCAAAGGCTTTTTCTGCATCTATTGGGATTATCATATGGTTTATATCTTTCAATTCGTTAACATGGTGTTTCACATTGATTGATTTGCGTATACTGAAGAATCTTTGCATTTCTGGAATAAACTCAACTTGATCATGGTGTATGAGCTTTTTGATGTGTTGCTGAATTCTGTTTGCTAAACTTTTATTGAGGATTTTGCATCTATGTTCATCAGTGATATTGGCCTGTGGTTTTCTTTGTGTTGTCTTTGTCTGGCTTTGGTATCAGGGTGATGGTGGCCTCGTAGAATGACTTTGGAAGTGTTGCTTCCTCTGTAATTTTCTGAAAGAGTTTTAGAGGGATAGGCATTAGCTCTTCTTAAATGTTTGATAGAATTCTCCTGTGAAGCCATCTGGTCCTGGGCTTTTGTTTTTTTTGTGAGATTTTTGATCACAGTATCAATTTCAGTGCATAATTTCTATTTCTTCCTGGTTCAGTATTGAAAAATGAACTTTTCTAAGAATCTGTCCATTTCTTAGAAATAATCTTTCCAGGTTATCCATTTTATTGTCATATAGTTGTTCATAAGAGTCTCTTTTAATCCTTTGTATTTCTACATTGTCTGTTGTAACCTCTCTTTTTTCATTTCTCATTTTGTTGATTTCATTTTTCTTTTTTTCTTGATGAGTCTGGCTAAAGGTTTGTCAATTTTGTTTATATTCTCAAATAATCAGCTTTTAGTTTTATTAATCTTTACTATTGTTTCTTTCATTTCTGTTTCAGTTAATTTCTGCTCGGATCTTTAGGAATTCTTTTCTTCTACTAATATTGGGGGTTTTTGTTTTTCTTTTTCCAGTTGTTTTAGGAGTAAAGTTAGGTTGTCTATTTGATGTTTTTCTTGTTTCTTGAGATAGGATTGTATCATTATAAACTTCCCTCTTAGAATTGCTTTTTCAGCATCCCATAAGTTTTGAGTTATCGTGTTTTCACTGCTGTTTCTAGAAAATTTTCTATTTATCTTTTGAATTCTTCAGTAGCCTGTTTGTTATTTAGAAATGTTTTGTTTAATCTCCATGTGTTTGTATTTCTTACAGTTTTTTTCTCATAATTGATACCTAGTCTCATAGTGTTGTGGTTGGAGAAGATGCTTGATATGATTTCAATTTTCTTAAATTTATTGAGGCTTGATTTGTAGCCCAAGATGTGGTCTTGTTGTTCAGTCAAGAAGTCATGTCTGACTCCCTAAACTGCAGCATGCCAGGCTTCCCTGTCCCTCACCATCTCCTGGAGTTTGCTCAAACTCATGTTCATTGAGTTAGTGATGCCATCCAAACATTTCATCCTGTGTTGCATCCTTCTCCTCCTGCTTGCAGTCGTTCCTTGCATCATGGTCTTTTCCAATGAGTTGGCTCTTCGCATCAGGTAATCAAAGCATTGGAGCTCAGCTTCAGCATCAGTCCTTCCAGTCAATATTCAGGGTTGATTTCCTGAATATTGACTCCTGAATATTTCCTCCTTGCTGCCCAAAGGACTCTCAAGAGTCTTCTCCAGCACCACTGTTCAAAAACATCATTCTTCGGTGCTCAGCCTTCTCTGTGGTTAAACTCTCACATTCATACATGACTACTGGAAAAACCATAGCTTTGACTAAACAGATCTTGGTTGGAAAATTGACCTCTATGCTTTTTAATACATAGTTTAGGTTTGTAATAACTTTTCTTCCAAGGAGCAAGTGTCTTTTGATTTCACAGCTGCAATTACTTGTCTACAGTGATTTTGGAGCCCAAGAAAATAAAATCGGTTACTGATTCCTTTTTCCTCCATTTGTCATGAAGTGATGGGGACAGATGCCATGATGTTCAGTTTTTGAATGCTGAGTTTTAAGCCAGCTTTTTCACTCTCCTTTTTTACCTTCATCTACAGGCTCTTTAGTTCCTCTTTGCTTTCTGCCAGTAGATTGGTGTTATCTGCATATCTGAGGTTGCTGATATTCTTCTCGGCAATCATGATTTCAGCTTGCGATTTATCCAGCCTGGCATTTCTCATGATGCACTCTGTATGTAAGTTAAATAAGCAGGGTGGCAATATTCAGCCTTGACCTACTTGTTTCTCAATTTTAAACCAATCCATTGTTCCATGTCTAGTTATAACTGTTGCTTCTTGACCTGCATACAGGTTTCTCAAGAGGCAGGTAATGTATTCCTGCATTCCTATCTCTTTAAAAATTTTCCATAGCTGTGATCCAAGGCTTTAGCATAGTCAATAAAGCAGAAGTAGATGTATTTTTTGGAATTCTCTTGCTCTATGATCCAACGGATGGTTGGCAATTTGATCTCTCATTTCTCTGCTTTTTGTAAATCCAGCTTGTACATCTGGAAGTTTTTGGTTCATGTACTGTTGAAACCTAGCTTGAAGGATTTTGAGCATTACCTTACTTGCATGTGAAATGAGTACAACTGTATGGTGGTCTGAGCATTCTTAGGCATTGCCCTTCTTTAGGACTGGAAGGAAAACACATTTTCCAGTCCTGTGGCCACTGCTGAGTTTTCCAAATTTGCAAGCATATTGAGTCCAGCACTTTAATGGCATCACCTTTTAGGATCTGAAATAGCTCTGCTGGAATTCTATTACCTCCATTAGCTTTATTTGTAGTAATGCTTCCTAAGGCACACTTGATTTCACTCTTTAGGATGTCTGACTCTAGGTGAGTGATCACACCATCATTTTTATCAGTGTCATTAAGACCTTTTTGCATAGTTCTGTGTATTCTTGTCACCTCCTCTTAATCTCTTCTGCTTCTGTTAGGTCCTTACTGTTTGTCCTTACCATATGGTATCACCTGGGTTCATTCCCTTGGCTGCATTCAGCTAATAAATCAGTTGTAAGTGATGCTTCATTGTAATGCTGAAAAGCTGAGGCTTGACTGTCCTAGATGGCTTCACTGACACATCTGACTACTCAGCTAGGATGACTGGGATGGCTAGGGGATGGATAAGTATCTCTGTCTCTTTCTCTCTCCCTCATCTTCCCAGTCAGGTATCTGAATCTTCTCACATGGCAGTTCAGGGCTCTGAGACTGATGAAGCAGACACTCTCTTAAGATCCAGAGGTGGAAGTTATACATCCTGCTTTCAACACAGTCTGTTTACCAAAGCATGCCACAAGACCAGCTCAGAACTGAGCAGCAGAGAAAGAAGCTTTGCTTCTTAATGGGTGACTAGAAAGAGCATGCGGAATAAGATATAGTTGTTAACCATCTTTAGAAACAAAATCCACCATACTTGTGTACATTTCCTATTGGGTAGTTTTCTTCAAATAAATTTGGGATCAGTATCATGAAAAAGAAAGGAATCTTAGAAGTTGCCTAGATTAACATGTCAACCTATCAATAATACTATATGTAAAACATCCCTGGGAGATCATTAACTTCTTTATACCCATACAGTTGCTGTGATAGAAGAAGCAACATTTTAAGAAGCAGTTCATATTCAGACTACTCTAACTTCCTCTAGCTTTCTTAATCAGAATTTAACTAGAATCTACAAATTGTATTTGGTTGATAAGTCCATATTTTAACCAGTAACAGAAAAAATTTTAATCCTCTTTATTACTTGCCATTTATTTGATAAAGAAACTACCTCATTTATCTTACAGAATTCCCCACATTCTGACCTTGACTTTTTTGCTTTCTTGGGATGTTGCTCAGTATGTTCCGCTGTCCACCATATTTCCTGTAAAATGGTAATTGATGCCTAATTAAATTAAATTTTCTTGGCATGAATACATCATAGCTGGTGTTTTATATTTTTGATCATTTCAGGAGATACATAATCCCCAGTTGTTTCTCTTTGTGTTATTTAAAATTCATCAATGGGTTCAGATGTGGTCAGTGTAATCTCCCAAGTATGAAGTTCCCCCATGATCCTTCTTATAGTTAGTTACTTTAGCATCCAAAATGTTTTATTTCATTAGGTGTTGCAAACTGATTACTTCCTATGATTCTGCATTTATTAGCTGAAATTCTTCTATCAGAAAATTGATTAAACACTTTATAAAGCAAGAAAAAATAAAATGCTTGACATTTTTTCCCTATTATTTTTCAGTTTTTAGAATAATGATTTGGTGACCTAGCAACCTTTGAAGGTGAAAAATGAGTTCTGCTTTGTTTTGAACTCATGCATTTTAATGTACTTGCTTCAACCATTGGAGTCATTATTCTTTTGATGCACAAATGCCCATCTTTGGGCTGTAGCAGCCCTTTCAAAATGGTATCCTCTGGACACAACCACAGTGGTCTCTGATCAATTTTCATGCTTTCCAGCATAATATGTCCCAAAGTAATCATAAATGTTTCTTGCCAGGATGCAGCATCAGTCATTTCTCCTAAAAGGTTCTCCTAGATTTAGTAAGAATAGGTATTTAGAGAACTTCCTCTGGGCCCAGTGATTTATTTCTACTGTGCTGATATTGCTTCCAGGAACTTTTCTATGGATAGAGCAAGGAATTAAAAAATTTTTAAAGGAAAAACACACCATGAATTTACAGTGGTATTAACAATTCAGATTTTTCATTATCTCACTTAATATCAGTATTTGTATGTCTTTTCACTTATTCTGAAATAATAATTCCTAAATATATAAACATAAGTATTGCTTGGTAAAGAGAATAAGTAATGAATTTAATGAATTTATGAGAACTTATATACATATATATAAATTAATCATAAAACAGCAATACCAATATGATTAAGTATTTTTTAATTTTATTTTTTATCTTTTTTCTTGAGGATATATCTCCAAGGAATGTACATACATTCAAATTACTAAGTTTTTGTAGATTCTTGAAAAATTACTTCTATGTGTAACTAATTTGACATTTAGTTCAGTTCAGTCACTCAGTCGTGTCCAACTCTTTGCGACCCCATAGTTCACAGCATACCAGGCCTCCCTGTCTATCACCAACTCCTGGAGTCTACCCAAACCCATGTCCATCGAGTCAGTGATGCCATCCAGCCATCTCATCCTCTGTCGTCCTCTTCTCCTCCTGCCCCCAATCCTTCCCAGCATTAGGGTCTTTTCCAATGAGTCAACTCTTCGCATCAGGTGGCCAAAATACCGGAGTTTCAATTTCAACATCAGGCCTACCAATGAACACCCAAAACTGATTTCCTTTAGGATGGACTGGTTGGATATCCTGGAAGTCCAAAGGACCCTCAGGAGTCTTCTCCAACACCACAGTTCAAAAGCTTTAATTCTTTGGCACTCAGCTTTCTTCACCGTCGAACTCTCACATCCATACACGACTACTGGAAAAACCATATCCTTGACTAGATGGACCTTTGTTGGCAAAGTACTGTCTCTGCTTTTCAATATACTGTCTAGGTTGGTCATAACTTTTCTTCCAAAGAGTAAGCGTCTTTTAATTTCATGGCTGCAATCACCATCTGCAGTGATTTTGGAGCCCCCCAAAATAAAGTCTGACACTGTTTCCCCCATCTATTTCCCATCAAGTGATGGGACCAGATGCCATGATCTTAGTTTTCTGAATGTTGAGCCTTAAGCCAATTTTTTCACTCTCCTCTTTCACTTTCATCAAGAGGCTTTTTAGTCCCTCTTCACTTTCTAGGATAGGTACATATACAGAAGTTGTTATATATGAACCTCATGGTAACCAAAACCTAATAATCTATAATAGATACACAAAAAATAAAGGAAAATAATCCAAACTTAACAATAAAGATACTCATTAAATCATAAGGAAGAGAGCAAGAGAAGAGCAACAGAACAGAGAAGAATTACAAAAATAACCAGAAAAAAAAACTAACAAAATGGCAAAATAATAAAGGAATAGAGAGGAACTACAAAATAATCCAGAAAAAATTTAACAAAATGGCAAAAAGGACATACTTATTAATGATGAGACAGGGTACTCAGGGCTGGTACCCTGGGATGACCCTGAGGGATAGGATGGGGAAGGAGGTGGGGGGGGGTTCAGGATAGGGAACACATGTACACTCATGGCTGATTCATGTCAATGTATGGCAAAAACCATTACAATATTGTAAAGTAATTAGTCTCCAAATAAAATTAATTAATTAATTTAAAAAATAAATTAAATTAAAAAACAAAATGAAAATGGATTAAATGCTCCAATCAAAGAACATACAATGGCTGAATGGATTTTAAAATAGCAAGACCCTTGTATATACTGCCTATAAGAGACTTACATCAGATCTAAGGATACACATGAACTGAAAGGGTGGGTATGGGAAAATATATTCAAAGCAAATGAAAATGAAAAGAAAGCTGCAACAACGATGCTTACATCAGACAATATAGACTTTATAGCAAAGACTGTAACAAGAGACAAAAATGGTAGTAAGTAATAATAAAGGTATCAATGCAACAAGAAGATACAAGACTTATAAATATTGCACCCAACCTAAAGTACCTAAATGTATAAAGGAAATATTAACCTATATGAAAACTGACATGAACAGAATAATAGTAAAAAAACTTTACTTGACTTACCTCTGGAAAGATTACCCAGACAGAAAATCAATAAAAAAAAAATACTGGCCCTTAAATGACATATTAGACTAAGAATTTCCCTGGTAGTCAAATGGTTCAGAATCTGCCTAGTAATGCACAGGACATGCATTCAATTCCTAGTTGGGGAACTAAGATCCCAGATATCGCAGAGCAATTTACCCTTGCACCACAACTACTGAGCCCACACACTCTGGAGCCCATGTGCCACAACTAGAGAGTCCATGCACTGCAACGAAGATCCTGCATGCCATAAGACCTGACATGGCCAAATAAATAAACAATAGGATATTTTTTAAATGACACATAGACTAAATTGATTTTATAGATATATACCAAACACTCCATTGAAAAATAGCAGAATACACATTCTTCTAAGTTCACATGAAACATTCTCCAGGAGAGATTACATGTTAGGCCATAAACAACTCTCAGTGAAATTCAGAAGACTGAAATCACACCAAGTGTCTTCTCTGACCAAAATGGTATGAGGCCAAAAATTAAATACAAGAAAAAACTGAATAAAAAACCCAAACATACAGCCTAAATCACATGCTAGTAAACAACCAATGGGTCACCGAGGAAACAGAAAAATGCAATTGAAAACTGAACAAATGAAAATGTAAACACAACAATTCAAAATCTATGAGACACAGAAAAAGCAGGTCTAAGTGGGAAGTGTATATTGATACAGGTCCATTCCAAGAAATAAACAAAAATTTCAAATAATAATCCAACATCACACCTGGAGGAAACAGAAAAAAAAAAGGACAAACAAAACCCAAATTCAGTAGAAGAAAGGAAATAACACATACCCAAATGGAAATAAAAGACACACACATACACAAAACCAACAAGTGATTCTTTGAAAAGATAAACAAAATTCATCAACTTTTAGTCAGACTCATCAGGAAAAAGAGAAGTCCCAAATGAAAAGTCAAAAATAAAAGAGAAGTTACAACCAACACCATAGAAACACGAAAGATGATAAGAGACTACTATGCACAATTCCATGCATACTCAGCCATGTCCAAGTCTTTGTAACCCATGGGTTGTAGCCCACCAGGCTCCTCTGTCCATGGGATTTTCCAGGCAAGAATACTGAGATGAGTGGCCATTTCCTTTTCCAGGGGATTTTCCCAATCCAGGGATTGAACCCATATTTCCTGCATCTCCTGCATTGTAGCTGGATTTTTCACTGCTGAGCCACCTGTGAAGTCCACTATAAACAATTAAATGCCAACAAACCATATATCCTAGTAGAAATGGATACTATCATTCCTAAAAATGTACGATCTCCTAAGACTGAATAAGGAAGAAATAGAAAACCTAGACAGATAAATCACTAGCAATGAAATTCAATCAGTAATAAAAAAATTCCCAACAGACAAAATTCCAGAAATAGGGACTTCCCAGGTGGACTAGTGGCTAAGACACCACACTCCCAGTGCAGGAGGTTCAGGTCAATACCTGGTCAAGGAATTAGACCCCGTATGCCACAACTAAGACCCAATGCAGACAAATAAATTAATGTATATATTTTTTTAAGTTCCAAAAACAGTTTCACAGATAAACCTGACCAAGCATTTACAGAAGTGTAAAAATTTATCCTTTTCAAACTACTCCAAAAAAGTTTCAAGGAACACTTCCAAACTCATTCTACGAGGCCAGCCCTGATTCAAACACCAGATAAAGACACCACACACATACCCAAAATTACAAATCAGTATCACTGATGACCCCAATATCACTAATGAGTATCAATGTAAAAATCCTCAACATCATATTAGCAAGCCAAATTTAAAAATATATTTAAAGGATCATATATTATGTTTAAGGGGGATTTATCCCAGGGATGATAGGATGGTTCAATAATGACTCTATGAGATATACTACATTAACAAAATGAAGTATAAAAATAATCACCTCACTGGATGTCAAAAAGACTTTAACAAAATTTATCATCCATTCGTGACAAATGCTCTCAACAAAGTGGGTATACAAGGATCATACTGCAGCATAATACAGCCCATATATGACAAATCCACAGTATGTATCATACTCAACAGAGACAAACTGAAAACATTTCCTCTAAGATTAGAAACAGGAGAATGATGCACTCTCTCATATTTTTATTCAACAAACTATTGGAAGTCCTAGCCACAGCAATCAGACAAGGAAAATAAATGAGACATCTAAGGTAGAATGGAACAAGCAAAACACTATTTGCAGATGACATGGTATTATATATAGAAAACACTGAGAATTCCACCAAAAAACTATCAGAATATTTGGATTCAGTAAATTTGAAGAATACAAATTACAAATACAAATTAAGAATACAATTTACAAATTAATATACATATATATGTGGCGTTTCTATGTACTAGTAACACACTATCAGAAAGAGAAATTAGGAAAAGAATCCCTTTTACAACTACATGAAAAAGAGTAAAAACCTAGTAATAAAGCTAACTAAGGGGAAAAATCATGAAAGTACCTTTTAGCAAATACTGGGCTGTGAATTTAAAATATTGACATCTAGTGTTGAAATATATTGACATAAATTTACTAAAATAAAAATGTAACAGATATTCATCTGCAAAAAATAAATCTAACCAACGAAGTGAAGGACCTATGCTCTGTAAATTCTAAGATACTTATGAGAGAAACTGAAGATGATACAAACAAATAGAAAGACATATTGTGCTCATAGACTGGAAGAATTAATATCGTTAAAGTGTTTATACTACCTGAGGTAATCTACAGATTAAATGCAATACCTATCAAAGTACCAATGACATTCTTCAAAGAATTAGAGCAAATAATTCTAAAATTTGTATGGAACCTCAAAAGACAAACTAGACAAAGCAATCTTGGGAAAGAATAAAGCTTGAGGTTACATGACCCCTGATTTCAGACTATGCTACAAAACTACAGTAATCAAAACACTATGGTACTAACACAAAATGATATATACACAGATCAGTGGAAGAGAATAGAAAGCCCAGAAATAAACATGTTTACATGGGCAAGTAGTCTATGACAAAGTAGGCAAGATTATACAACATGGAAAAGATGATGTCTTCAATAAGTGATGTTGGGAAAATTAGACTGCTTCATGAAAAATAATGAAACTCAATCACTTTTCATACTATATATACAAATACACTCAAAATCATTAAATACTAAATTGTAAGACCTGAAACCCAAAAATTATGGGGAGAGAAAATAGGCAGTATGCTCTTTGGCATAGGTCTCAGTAATATTTTTTTGGATATATCTCCCCAAACAAGAGAAACAGAAATAAATAAACTGAATTACATCAAACTAAAAAGCTTTTGCACAGCAAAGGAAATCATCAAGGAGACAAAAAGGCAGCCTACTAAATGGGAGATGTTTGCAAATGATACATTTGTTAAGGAGTTAAAATTGAAAATATATAAAGTTCTCATACAATTTTGTATCAAAATAAAACCAAGTAATTTGGTTAAAAATGGGCAGGAGATCTTGAATAGACATTTTTCCAAAAAGACATACATGTGGCCTACAGATACATGAAAAAATGACCAGCATCACTAATCACCAGGGAAATGCACATTTAAACTGTGCAATACAATAAGCTATCACCTCCCACCTGACTGAATAGCTGTCAATAAAAAGACAACATACAACAAGAGTTGGAAAGGATGTGGAAAAAAGGGAATACTTCTGCACTGTTGGTGACACTGCATGTTAGTGCAGCAATCCTAGAAAACAATACAGAGATTCCTCAAAGAATTAAAAACAGAACTATCTTATGACCCAGAAATTTTACTGCTGTATATTTCCCTGAAGAAAAAAGAAACACTAATTAGAAAAGATATATGCACCTCTATGTGTGTTACAGCATTGTTTACAATAGCAAGCTAGTGTTCATTAATAAAGAAATGGATACGTAAATGGGATATAGGTGTGTGTGTGTGTGTGTGTGTTCAGCCATAAAAAAGAATGAACTTGCCATTTGGAACAACATGAATGGATCTAGAGGGTACTATGTTAAGTGAAGTAAATCAGACAAGAACAAATAGCACATTACCTGTTATATGTGGAATCTAGGAAGACAAAACAAAGAAACAAAGTGAAAATAGACTCAGATACAGAGAACAAATGGGTGGTTGCCAGGGAGATGGAATAGGAAATGTCAACCCACTCCAATATTCTTGCCTGGAAAATTCCATGGAGAGAGGAGAGTGGCGAGCTATAGTCCATTGGGTTGCAAAGAGTTGGGAGATGACTGCACAAAGCACAGCAGCAGCAGAAAGGAGTATTGAGTGTGGAATAGGGAAATTAGTGAAAGGGAAGAGAGGTACAAACTTACAATTACAAAATAAATGTCACAGAGAGGTAATACCTAGCATAAGGACTATGCCTAATAATAATGTAGCAATTTTATATAGAATTCCAGGTGAGCTATTTCAAATCCTAGAAGATGATGCTGTGAAAGTGCTGTACTCAATATGCCAGCAAATCTGGAAAACTCAGCAGTGGCCACAGGACTGGAAAAGGTCAGTTTTCATTTCAATCCCAAAGAAGGACAATGCCAAAGAATGTTCAAACTACAGTACAATTGCACTCTTTTTACATGCTAGAAAAGTAATGATCAAGTATGTGAAACAAGAACTCCCAGATGTACAAGTTGGATTCAGAAAAAGCAGAGGAACCAGAGATCAAATTATCAACATCTGTTGGATCACAGCAAAAGCAAGAGAATCCCAGGAAAAAAAAAACATCTACTTCTGCTTCACGGACTATGCTAAAGCTGTTGACTGTGTAGATCACAACAAAACTGTGGGAAATTCTTAAAGAAATGGGAAGACCATACCACCTTACCTGTCTCCTGAGAAGTCTGTATGCAGGCCAAGAAGCAACAGTTAAAAGCAGACATGGAACAATAGACAAGTTCCAAATTGGGAAAGGAGTAGGTCAAGACTGTATACTGTCACCCTGCTTATTTAACTTATATGCAGCGTACATCATACAAAATGCCAGGCTGGATGAAGCACAAGCAGGAATCAAGACTGCTGGGAGAAATATCAATAACCTCAGATATGCAGATGACAACACCCTTATGGCAGAAAGTAAAGAGGAATTAAAGTGCCTCTTGATGAAGATAAAAAAGGAGAGTGAAAAAGCTGGCTTAAAGTTCAACAGTTGAAAAAAAATCAACATTCAAAAAATGAAAATCATGGCATCTGGTCCCATTACTTCATGGCAAATAGATGGGGAAACATTGGAAACAGTGACAGACTTTACTTTCTCGGGCTCCGATATCACTGCAGATGGTGACTTCAGCCATGAAATTAAAAGAGGCTTACTCCTTGGAAGAAAAGCAGTGACAAATAATGACAGTGTATTAAAAAACAGAGACATTACTTTGCCTACAAAGGTCTGTCTAGTCAAAGTTATGGTTTTTCCAGTAGTCATGTACGGATGTGAGAGTTGGACAATAAAAAAGGCTGAGCACCAAAGAACTGATGTCTTCAAAATGTGGTGCTGAAGAAAACTCTTGAGAATCCCTTGAACAGCAAGGAGACCAAACCAGTCAATCCTAAAGGAAATCAACCCCGAATACTCACTGGAAGGACTGATGTTGAAGCTGAAGCTCCAATACTTTGGCTACCTGATGCAAAGAATCAACTTACTGGAAAATATCCTGATGCTGGGAAAGATTTAAGGTAGGAGGAGACGGGGATGACAGAGGATGAGATGGTTGGATGGCATCACCGACTCAATGTACATGAGTTTGAGCAAACTCTGGAAGATGGTGAAGGACAAGGAAGTCTGGGTGCTCCAGTCCATGCATTTGCAAAGACTTGGACATGACTAAGCAACTGAACAATAACAATTACTAGACTTATTGTGGTGATATTTTAGTGCATTTAAATGTCAAGTCACTAGGCTGTACATGTGAAAGAAGAGTAATGTTGCATATCAACTATATTTCAATAAAAAATAATGTAAAACATTTCCAGTTTAACATATATTTACTAAGTGCTTTCTCAAATATTTTACTTTAAATAAGTTATTAATTAAAAATATTCTTTCATATGACTATTATATGTATATTCTATATGCATCTTATTTAGCCATTTATTATAGACATCTTGGTGAATGATGGATATCTTACTTGTTTCTACTTTTTGCTATTACGAATAGTACTACTATGAACTTTATGTATACACTTTTAGGTGGAAATATATTTTCATTTTTTCTGGGTCTTTAAAAGGTACAGATTTTTTTCTTATTAAAGAAAATAGTAGTGACTCTGCTGTTTACCACGTTATGACTCAGGTGGTAAAGAATCTGCCTGCAATGCAGGAGACCTGGGTTCAATCTCTGAGTTAGGAAGATCCACTGGAGAAGGGACTGGCTACACACTCCATTACTCCTGCCTGGAGAATTCCATGGACAGAGGTGGGCTACAGTCTATGGGGTTGCGAAAAGTCAGACATGACTGAGATACTAACACTTTCACTTCACAGACCTAGTACTAAGAACTTCTCTACCACCTTATGTGATAATTCAGAAAAAACATCTTAGGTAGCTGTCCCCATTTTCTCCTACTTAGTAGATGTCCAAAGAAGTTGCCCTCACAAAAGAGCAAAGGAAAGTATAATGAAGTTTCAGTTATATCATCCATTCTTCCTTAGGTCTTTTGCCAGTGGTTCACACCTGTCTCTTAGGTTTTTGACATGATTTTAGCTTTCTACCCATAGCTCAAAAATACCTTGTACAAATACTCATTTGTATATCTCTTACAGATTGACCCAAATAATCAAAGGGTACTTACTGATAAAGGTATAAGAAAAGGAGAATTATGTAGTGAGAAAAAAATGTAGCTGAAAGTCAGAGATCTGGATTCAAATCATGATTCTAACCTAGTAACAGAATAACTCAAAACAAATTACTACTTAGTTTCTGTGCCCATGTTCGTTTTCTGTAAAAAGAAAGCAAACAACACAGACCTCCCTAATCTCATAAAGATTAAATTTAAAAATCTTTAAATTTATAAAGATTTGAAATCCATAATACTGGATGCATTGCATGCTCTATGTACCTAACAAATGCTGGTCATAATTTTTTATTGCATAATTTTTAGTTTAAGAGTAAATGATAATAAGATTTAGTGAAAAGGGTTTAGTAACTGCACTGAATTCTTATTCTACAGGCTACATATAATTTATTATCACCAACTCAAGAGAGGTTTAGAACTGTCATAGTACTGAGCTGTACACTCAGTTGCCTTGACAAATTATTGTGGGAAAGTTGTAAATGCTCTTTTTCCAGCAATTTGTTTTTTCCCTTCCTTTCACATACTATAATAAAAAACTTGGAATACCACTCAAGGGGACAGATGAGAAGAAGGTGTCTTTAAAAGTAACTACAGATAAGACTCCAGCAGCTTGGCCTCTGTCCAGAGTTTCATTAGTTAAATGTAAATACCCGCATTCAGCTTTTTCCACTGAGACTTAATCTCTTCTAGTAATAGCATCTTCTATGCCTGTTATCCTTAGGAGAAATGAAATTACTTTCTCTAGGTTGAGTTCCTATTAATATCATCATAATGGGTTCCTGTCTTCAGTCATTGAATCTAAATCAGTTGGTCATGACCCAGCCCCATTTGTTTCAAATTATAATTATGTTTGCCAAGTTAAGTTTATTCATAAATCTTTCCAGGTGTCCAAGGGTCTATATTATGCTCATAAATTTGTTAAGAATTGGAATGCAAATTTAAGCTTAGCAACGTTTTAGATTATATTTTCATTTATTCCACTTAACATTGTGAATTGCAGAGCTGGTAATAAGCCAAAACATCTTTTATAATTCTGACAAAATCATTGTGTTTTACAAAATTGCTCTCTACTTGACACTTCCTTATTTGCTAATGGGAAACATAAGATTTTCTAAAATAACAACTATTCTATAGAAATAAACTTTTCAGACACCGTATTCATCACTATAGTTTTCGTAACTACAAATGTAAACAAATCTGTAGCACCCTATAGCTGGGGTCTATTAAAGAATCATTGTTTATCTCCTACAAATAAAATGTGTGTTATAAAAAATGGCATTAGGTAAGATCAAAATGCATAACTTAAAAGATTTTTGAGGTACAGTCAATATACAATACATGTATTACATATATTTCCCAGGAAACCATCAACATAACTTTAAAAATTCATAAAAAAATTCATTCCTAATGGTTTTCTCATGCTCTTTTGAACTCCCTCTCTTCCACTCCTCTCCCCATTTTTCCCTCTGCCAACTCATCCCTTGGCCATACTGATTTGCTCTGTGTCCCTATAAATTTTCTTGCAGTAGGTATTTTTTGTCTGCTTTCTTTCACTTAGAATAATTATTTTGAGATTCACCCATGCTATAACATATCAGTTTCTTTATCAATCATGAATATTTCATGATTCATAAATAGTTCATGAATATTTGGGTTATTTTTGGTTGGGCTATTATAAGTAGCACTGTTGTGAGCACTCGCCACAAGTCTTTATACAGTCAAATCCTTTTGTTCATCTTAGGTAAAAGATAAGTAAGAGTGGCTGATTCATACAGTACATGAATGCCTAATTGTTTAATAAATTGCCCATTTTTCAAAGTGGTTGCACCATTTTACATGCTCATTAGCAGTGTATCAGAGTTCCAGTATATCCACATACTTGTCAACACTTAGTACAATCAGTCTTTTAATTTCAGCCATTCTCACAAGTGTGCAGTGGTAATTCATTATGGTTTGAATTTGTGTTGCCCTAACAGTTCACGATGTTGAGCATCTTTTTGTATATTAATTGAGCATCTAAATGCTTAGCATCTTAATACTTACTCACACCTTTACTAAGTTGTCAGTCTTCTCAATATTGAATTTTATAAACTAATTTATATATTTTGGACACAAGTTTTTTATCAGGTATATGAATTTAAATTATTTTCCCAGTCTGTGGCTTTTCTTTTCATTTGCCTAAAAGTACCTTTTGAAGATCTAAAGCTTTTCATTTTGATAAAGCTCAATTTTTATGCTCTTGGCGTCATGTTGAGGAAATGTCTGTCTAACATGAGATCACAAATACTGTCTCTAAAGGCTTCTACAAGTTTTATAGTTTTAGGTTTTACATTTAAATTTATGATCCATTTTGACTTAATTTTGGTATATAGAACAAGGTATAGATTGAGGTTCCTTTCTCTGGGGGAGGTATAATGTTTCAGCATCATTTGTTAAAAAGACTATCCTTTCTCCACTGAATATCATTTAAGCCATAGTCTAGTATCAGTTTCCCAAATGTATGTAGATGAATTACTGTCATAAAAATAAGACAGTTGCTTCCCAATCTTTTAGCTCATAAATTTTCTAATTTCCCTCTTGATCTTTTTATCCATAGGTAAACACATCAGTTATTTCAATTGCTATTCCCTAGTCACAATACAATGATGGATATTTTTCCCCCTTGGGAGTGAGAAGAATGAGAAGCAACAGTCTACTTTTGTGACTTTAATTCTGTTTGCATTTAGTACTGTTTGTTATTTTATTATTTGTCTTTAACGATACAACAATGTGGTAACTGTTGCCACTATGTATATAATTACATTAATAACTGAGATACTAACATCATCCTTCAATGTCAGCAAGACACAAACTGGGGCTTCCCAGGTGGTACTAGTAGTAAAGAAGTTGCCTGCCAATGCAGGAGACATAAAAGACATGGTTCCATCCTTGGGTTGGGAAGATACCCTGAAGGAGGAAATGGTAACCTACTCCAGTATTCTTGCCTGGAGAATCCCAAGGACAGAAGAGCCTGGTAGGTTACAGGCCATGAGGCCACAAAGAGTCGGACATGACTGAAGTGACTTAGCACAGCACAAGACAGCAAGACACAAACTAAGGCATCAAAAACTCTCTCATGCACATGTGACATCTCTTCAGAAAAATCAGGCTGAAATGGCAGGAGGGTACACATTCCACAAACCTTTTTACATGTTTATTAATCCTGAACAACAAAAATATGCACAGAATAAAAAGTCTGTGGAAGAGAAGCAGGAAAGAAGGTGCAAAAAAAAGACAAAGACAATAATAAGAGGCAAGGGTAGGATTGTGCCTGTCTCTAAAGTATGTTTTTCTATGGTGTCTATTCCTAGAGAATCAACAATCCCTGATATCATATATTAATATTTAATCTTACACAGGACAATGGCCAGATCATAGGGCTACTGTAAGATACTACTCTGAATACTTATATTCACACACACATGTATATCCCAGATTGAGTTTCTGAAATAAATATTTAGCTTTGACTCACAAGAAAGCCAGAGAAGGAAATGGCAACCCAGTCCAGTATTCTTGCCTAGATAATCCCATGGACAGAGGAGCCTGGCAGGCTGCCGTCTATGGGGTTGCACAGAGTCGAACATGACTGAAGTGTCTTAGCATGCATGCATACACTGGAGAAGGAAATGGAAACCCACTTCAGTATTCTCGCCTAGAGAATCCCAGGACAGAGGAGCCTGGTGGGCTGCTGTCTGCGGGGTCACACAGAGTTGGACATGACTGAAGCAACTTAGCAGCAGCAGCAGCACAAGAAAATTGCTGAATCACTTCACATAAAATTCTAACAATGACATTAAATTGACAGCTATTAAGAGTCTTTGCCATACTGCTATATCTTATTCATATTTAAAAAATTTTTTTCTCCTTCTATTTGAATACCTACTTGATGAGAAATGAAGAAATAATCAGAGGGACTTCCCTGGTGGCCAAGCAGCTAAGAATCCGCCTGTCAATGCAGGGCACATGGGTTTGTCTCTGGTCCAGGAACTAGGATCCCACATGCCACCTCACAACTACTGAGCCCGTGCATCTGTGCTCCACAACTAGAAAGCCAATGAAATGAGAAGCCAGCACACTACAACCAAGAGTAGCCTCTACTTGCCACAACTAGAGAAAGCCCACACCTGGCAACAATGAGACCATGCCCTGCAATGAAGACCCAGTGCAAACATAAAGAGAAGTAATTAGAAAACCTTACAGGTGAGATAAGTTAAATACCTTCTTTAATTCTCATTATCTGCTAAATGCTGGTGCTGATGGAAAAGACTTTATGTAAATAATACAACTAACCCTTCACTAAGTCTTCCACATGAATCAATGAATGTACTGATAAATTCAATCCCAAACAAACTCATTATTGTTTTTTCTTATATATGATTTTCATCATGTAAGGTATTTTTGCTCCTTAGTACAAAAAGCTGAGGGGAGGGGGGTCACAATTTAAAAATCTTCTATTATCATTATAAATAATGATAACAAGTTGGCCTACTATTCTTGTATCTAAACTTAGCTGATAATTATATGATCAGAACACTAATGTATGAGATTCATGATTGGGACAACTTCGTGAGCAAATGGCCAAAATTTTTCAATGAAAACATGTTGCTTAGGAAGCTAGATATACTCAAGATACACAAAGAATCATATTGTCTAAATAAGAAGAGAATAAAAACAGAATATAGTTGTAGCCAATGGGTTTGTTAACAGCCTGGAGCAAAAGTAAACAATACACTGCAATTTTCATTAGCATTTCATAAAACACAATAGTCCTTTGCTTTACACAGTACTTTATGTTTTTAAACCGTGGTTACATCTGAAACCTCAAATCAAATTATTCTCACCCATAATTACCTCTGAGTCACGAGATAATAGAGAAATTTAAAAAAAAATAGGGACAACTCCACTGGGATCCTGTACATTTAATTATGCAGTATCTATTAAATAAAGATTCATAGTTCTTTAATGGCATTTTAAAAAATATAAGCACTATATATCTCAGAGCACCGTGCCCTTTGGGGTTTTGATCCCAAGTAGGTCATCCCAAGGGCTTTGTCTACATATGGCCAAAGACCCACTGCTTGCATAGAACATTATTTAGCAGGCTTCTTAGTGATCCACAGAGGTCACTGCACAGTTGATTTGTATGCGGCACATTCAAATAGACTGAACAGATTGCCAGTTCCATTATGTTTATTCATTTTTCAACTGCCGAAAGCTTGCACAACGTGTGCATATTTAATAAGTGGAAAATAATAGTTTAGGACGCACTTGCCCCCAAGTTTACATTTTTGTGTAGAATGAACATATGAGCAACTTTAGATACTATTAACTAAAAGAAAAGTCTTGATTGAGAAAGTGTAAGAAACGAGAAAGTCACCTTTCTGTTGCTTTGAGGAGAAAATCCCTATGTTTTGATACAAAGAGGGAATAGCTAGGAATACTTACCTAATACATATCAGGTACCATGTTACTTTTTGCGCATTTTATATACATTATTGTATAACAGCTATATGAAATGGATTCAGTTATTATCCACATTTCAGAGAGGTAGAAACTAAGGCACAGAGAGGCTAAATAACTTGCTCAATGTCTCACAGTAGTAACTGGCAGAGCTGGAATTTGGATCCCATCAGTTTGGCTTCAGAGCCTGTACCCTTCACCATTAGGCAACACTGTGTCTCCTTCCTTTTGCCTTCTTATGGTTTCCCTCTTTCTAAATTTAGCTTCACTCTGATTATCAAAGAGACTTTTCATGGCTTCTATCCCTTTATCATCATGCCCTCTTTGACACAGGATGAGGTGGGAATTGGTCAGAAAATAATTGAGTTGAGAAGAAATGAGCACAATGATCAAAAACTTTTTTTTTTTACTTATTAATACAAGGAGCTAATATATAGTGAAGGGTCAAAGAGCAGCAATGGCAAAAGTTTTGTTCTTGTTGTTTAGTCACTAAGTCATGTCTGACTCTTTTGTCACCTCATGGCCTGCAGCTCTGTCCATAGGATTTTCCAGGCAAAAGTTTTAGGAAGTCAAAATTTTGAAGATTAGTTTCTCCAAACAAGAGAATACACTATCTCCCTGGATTTGAAAGAATGTAATAAGGGAGATTAAATGATTTATCTGGGATCCCTGAGCTGACACAGAAATCTTTATTAAGTAATGTGACTCTTTAAAAACACCAATTGCTGGCTAATTATGTTTTAAATATATTTCTGAAATCCTACAGATGGTAGTTTGAGTGATGGTGCTAGGGTGCAGAGTGACAGTTGGTTAGCTTTGCACTGGTGTGCTGATAAATGTTCTAACAACTAGCTGGGAAGAAGTAGGTAAGTTCCTGTTTTGTAGCACTAGTTACCTGATTTCTGTGAACTAAAGGCTCCCACTATGGTCAATTTCAAAGTACCAACCTGACGTTACTGAACACAGAGTTAGAAAAGAGACATGCCACACCACAGTTTCATGGTGCTCCCTCCTGACAGATGAAGTAGATGTCAATAAACTAAAAAACACGAGCAATAGTAAAATGCATTGTGATGATGTGTTTTGAGTATTTATGACCACTGTGCATACTTTATTTGTATATTTATATAATTTAACTTTTAATAATGGCTGTTTTTAGCAACCAACTTGCAAAATTCCTGAAAATTTACTAGTTAGTTCTTGTGAGCTGTTATGAACTGACAACACTCTACTGCTAACATAAAATGTACAGATGACTTTGCAGGCCATAATGTCAAAAATAAAAATCCACCAAATTTCAGGGGCCTGTAATCAAGTATTTAATTATTAGTAGAACACATCTTCAGGCTTCCCTGGTGGGTTAGTGATTAACCCACCTACCAATGCAGGAGACAGGTTTGATCCCTGGGTTGGGATGATCCCCTGGAGAAGGAAATAGCAACCCACTCCAGTATTCTTGTCTGGGAAATCCCATGGACAGAAGTAACCTGGAAGGTTGCATTCCATGGGGTCGCAAAGAATTGGACATGACTTAGCAATGCACAGGACACATTTTCTAGTTTTCTTACTCTAGAATCCAAAACCAAATTCTGTATTAAATCAATCCCTGAGGAGGCAAAGTGTTTATTAAGAATGTTCTCCTAGCCAAGAATATTTAATATAGAAGGTTCTGTTTGGTAGGAAATTATTTTCCAAAATTGCCTTAACTGAAACAACTCGGTGATTAGAAATTCTATAATCACTAGAAAAGGAATATAGATTTGCTATGACAGATTAAATAACTGGCTGATAGCACACCATTGATTCTAAAAGAGATCAAGTGCAGCATAGTATTGAAAACCATGGACACCAGAGTTGGATAACTTGGCTTCAAACCCTGTTTCTTATACTCATCATCTGTGTGAAGCTGAACAAATAATTTGCTTTGTGTCTGTCTTTTCCATCTGTCAAATGTGAATTAACATAGTATCTACTTCAAAAGATTGTCATCAGATTTAAATGAGTTAATAAACTCAGGTTCTGAAAACAGTACCTGGCGCATAATAAGCATTCATTTAGTGACTGCCTATTGTCAAGAATAGAAAATCTATCCTTTTAGTAGTTTTTACTTCTGATCGTTTTTCTTCATTTACTGTCATATAGCAGTTATAAAAGCCACTGTTGAGCACCTAATTCTACTAAGCCTTTCATTTATATTTGTGTGGGTATGTGTGTGTCACAAGTGTATTTGTGCATAGAAGTGAAAAGTTAAAGTATTAATCACTCAGTTGTGTCCCATTCTTTGTGACCCCCATGGACTATAGCCCACTAGGCTCTTCTGTCCATGGAATTCTCTAGGCAAGAATATTGGAGTAGGTTGTCATTCTCGTCTTCAGGGGATCTTCCCGACCCAGGGACTGAACCTAGGTCTCCCACATTGTAGGTAGATTTTTTACCATCTGAGCCACCAGGGAAGCCCACTGGGGTCTGGTTGCTCATAATTTACAACCAAACTTAAGAAAAACTCCTATTACCGCTTCTTTATATATCAGGCTTCCCTGATAGCTCAGTTGGTAAAGAATCTGCCTGCAATGCAGGAGATCCCAGTTCGATTCCTGGGTCAGGAGGATCCCCTGGAGAAGGGACAGGCTACCCACTCCAGTATTCTTGGTCTTCCCTGTGGCTCAGCTTGTAAGGAATCTGCCTGCAATACAAAAGACCCAGGTTCGATCCCTGGGTTGAGAAGATCCTCTGGAAAGGGGGAAGGCTAACCATTCCAGTATTCTGGCCTAGAGAATTCCATGGACTGTATAGTCCATGGGGTTGCAAAGAGTCAGATGGACATGACTGAGCAACTTTCACTTTCACTATAGGTGAGAAAATACGAGTTTTAGTGATTCTGTCATAGCTTTCAGAATTAGTAGGTGGTGAATATAATCTTTAAACTTGGTACTTTCTACCTCCAAAGACTGAATGTACCTTTCTCCCTTTTAACACTGCCTCTCTATAATATCCCATAACTTGATGCTCTTATTCACAACCTATTTCTTGAAATAATCTTCCCATGGTTGCTGTGACACTTAATTTCTTCTGATTATCCTGATTCTATTTCTATGTAATCATCTCTATCTCAATGAGACATAGCAATACATTATAAATCATATTCACATATTTACTGTATGCATGTCTATCTCTGTGTTCAAATTTATAAGGAAAACATTCATAACAGAATGGAGGTTATTCAAAAAACCTTAACTTGATCACATCTACCAAGACCCTATTTTCAAATGACATCACATTTTGAGGTACTGGGTGTTATGACTTCAACAAATGAATTCTTAGGATAGACATCATTCAACTTTTAGCATTGCTTAACCCTACACTTATTTTCTCACAATGAGAAATTTCTGTTTGGGATTTTATTGTCTATCCATGATTCTGTTTGGGGCTTTCATTTAAAAATATTTAGAAAGACGGTAACGAGAATCCAACATGCGAGACAGCAAAAGGAACGCAGATGTATAGAATAGACTCGTGGACTCTGTGGATGAGGGCAAGGGTGGGATGATATGGGAGAATGGCATTGAAACAAGTTAATTATCATATGTCTAATCAATCGCCAGCCCAGGATTGATGCTCGGGGCTGGTGCTGCAAGATTTCCCGGGAGGAGGGAGGAGGGAGGGGGGTTCTGGAGGGGGAACATATGTAAACCCATGGTGATATCATGACATTGTATGGCAAAAACAATAAAAAAAATAAAGATAAAAAAAATAAAAATACATAGATTTGCCAAAAAACGTAAAATTTTCAATTATTTATTTACACCCTACTTCTTCCAAAGTAAATTAGCAATAAGTTACAATACAAGAAAATGGACAGATAAGATGGATATAATAATAAATAAACAATAGTAAAATCCCCAATATTTGGGTTTTTCCATGTTACAGAAAAATTCAAATGAATGTTCCAGCCAACCCAAAGCATGCTGTGATTAACACAGGGATTAATATATCTTTTCAAATTACTATTTTAATGTTCTTCAGATAAATACCCAGAAGCGAAATAGCTGGGCCATATGGTAGTACTCCATGGATAGTCATGTATGGATGTGAGAATTGGACTATAAACAAAGCTAAGCATTGAAAAATTGATGCTTTTGAATTGTGGTGTTGGAGAAGACTCTTGAGAGTCCCCTGAACTACAAGGAGATCTAACCAGTCCATCCTAAAGGAAATCAGTCCTGAATATTCATTGGAAGGACTGATGCTGAAGCGCCAATACTTTGGCCACTTGATGCAAAGTACCAACTCAGTGGAAAAGACCCTGATGGTGGGAAAGATTGAAAGCAGGAGAACAGAGGATAAGATGGTTGGATGGCATCACCAATTCAATAAGCATGAGTTTGAGAAAAATCTTGGAGACAGTGAAGGACAGGGAAGCCTGGTGTGCTGCAGTCCACGGGGTTGCAAAGAGTTGGACACAACTGAGTGACTGAACTGAACTGATGGTAGTTCTATTCTTAATTTTTTGAGGAATCGCCATATTGTTTCCCATACTGGCTGCATCAATTTACAGCATCAAAAAATGAGTTTTTCTTCACATCCTCTTCAACATTACTATTTCTTATCTTTTCAATAAAAACTATTCTAACAGATATGAGGTGATACTTCACTGTAGTTCTGATTTGTATTTTCCTAAGAGTGATATTGAACATCTTTTAAGGCATCTGTTGGCCACTTATATTATATATTCTTTGGGAAAATGCCTATTCAGATCCTTTGCCCATTTTTAAAACCTTTTTAAACAGGAAAGGTTGTGAGTATTAGCCCCTGGAAGTTTCTTTTTACTTTACATGTCATATGTCATGCACATTAACTAGAAATGAGTTTCAAGTCATTTCAAGTCATTAAGTCATTATAATGACTTAATAATTTAAAGATATTCCATGATTATAAAGTAACACATTTATTATAGAAGTTTGAAAAATGCAAAGTATTAAACCCATACTGAATCCCATCACTATGACATTTTGATATGTATCATCCCAAGTTACACTATATAAATAAGCAGACACATATTTGTAATTTGGAAGTTACTGGTATACACAAGTTTGTAGGCTTTTCATCATAATGTAAGCATCATTCTATAGTTTATTACTACTATAATTTAAATTTTATTACAAATAAGTGACAAAAGTCACTGTACATTTTTTTAAGTATTGGCAAGTGAAAGTCACTCAGTCATGTCTGCCTCTTTGCAACCCCATGGACTGTATAGTCCATGGAATTCTCCAGGCCAGAATACTGGAGTGGGTAGCCTTTCCCTTCTCTAGGAGATCTCCCCAACCCAGGAATCGAACCCAGGTCTCCTGCATTGCCGGCGGATTCTTTATCAAGAACTAGATGTTAAAATTCAATTTCATCCAATTAGAATAGGCAGAGCTGAATATAATTTAGCAAGCTCCACTGAAAAATATAAATCACCAAAGATACAATTTCAGTAAAATATCATACAGCAAAAGGGTACCACTAACATTTGAAAGAATCTCACTCCATTGATAGTTTTCAGGACTAGATTGAGCAAAATTACTCAGGAATATATGCTCAGTAACTTCCTTTTGATATGCACTGTTCCATCCTACTATCAGAACTGCTTCTTATGAAGATGTTATATTCCATTACTATTACTCTCAAAAAAGTACAAAATCCCTGAGATTTTTACCCTGCTTACAGGCTAATAAGCTTATCTGATATTGTTTCACAAATACCAGCAGAAGACACAAGATTCCTGGTCAGAGACAAAGGACTTCATTACTCATGACAAAGCAGTAGCCATAACTTCCTGTTGGTTTGCTTTGGCTCACTATGCCCTTTCAAAGCCCACAGGAATAATATAAGTGGGTCTAATGCATGTCTTCATAAACAGCGGGCTACATTTCAGGAGAGGAACACTGAGCTTGGGGAATTTACTACTTTTATAGTAGTAAACTTGTTCTCTGTATGAAAAAAATACATCACCTCATGCCTCAAGGTTGTTCACTGCAAACACAAAACTGAGGAATGGCCCGAGCAAAATGCAGTCAGGGTCTGGCATTCTTGCCATACCAAGTCAGAAAGCACACCACTCTCCTAATAATCTCCATGTTCTAGTCATAAACTCAGTCTCATCAAATCTTGACATTTATGAGACTGTTTTCTTCCCTTAATGTTTAGATTCACTTTTGGATAGGCCTTTAAAAATAGGCATTATTTTAAAAAATTTTTGAAGCCCTTTACATACATTTACATTAATAACTATAGTTATTAAGCACCTATTAAGTCTGGAAACATGAGACATCTGAACTAGCCTTGTTCCCGACTCTCATCTTTATTATTTTCTCTCAAGAATTACTAGATATGCAGTATGCTTGATATTTACCAAAGTGTTAGATTTTATAGTTTTTTTCATACATTTTCTTCCTCAAATTTGATCTTTCCTAACCACATTAAACTTTTTTCATGCATGCTCTTTCTATTCTTTCACTGCCTACCATCCTACACCTAATCAAGAATCCATCACTATAGCATATCATCATAAGGAAAATAAAACCCTACCTTCTAACAGCATCTGCATTAGCAGTATCTAACTTTCACGTTCTGTTTCTCATGCCAAAGTCACAACCTCCAACTTGAAATCTAAATCCATCTGTGCTCCCCTTAGTCTTTGAGATTCCCTTCCCAAATATCCACGTCACTAAGTCTATGTTCCAGTCTCTTCTGGCTCCCTTAATCCTTGTATGAAAATCTGTCTCCACAGAGAGCAGTTGGTAGGTTTCACATATCTTGGGAAGCTTGCTTATGCATCTTAGGTGCTTACTCCAGGAAGGGAGCACACATTCCAAATGACAATTCAACCTCAGACCTAGATATGCCTATCTCACTTCACTTTCCATTAAGGAGCTGCATACCACAGCTATTATCCCCCATAGCCCTCCTTTTCTTGGTCTGTGATGCAAGGAATGTAGAGTCATCTTCAGAATGTACAAATTCCCAATTAACTATATTGCATTTCTACCCCTCTTTTTATTCTGTGGCAGGTTCTACTCCACGCTAACCTCTTGGCACTGATTTTGATGGCTTTCTATTTCCTTGAGTCTCTTTTCTTTCTGACTTTTCCCCCTCTTATCTAAGAAGTCTTTGTCCTAACATGTAGACCAGTGTCAACAGGCATTCCTCAATTTCACCCTTAGCAGAAAGCTAGCCTGAATAATTATGCTAGACAGAAAAGCAAAAACACTGTATCTCTGCTAGTAATTT
This sequence comes from Antilocapra americana, assembly GCA_007570785.1. NCBI lineage: Eukaryota > Metazoa > Chordata > Mammalia > Artiodactyla > Antilocapridae > Antilocapra > Antilocapra americana. The sequence goes on along the minus strand of ML663567.1, from coordinate 11,418,208 downwards.
AAATACATCCCCTTAAATATAACTAAGTATTACTAATTTTACCAGAACATCAACCTCCATTTTCATTAGTAAACAAATAGCCATATTACATGATTCTGACATTTAATGAATATCTACAGTATGCCAGGTACCTTATTTTGTTAAATTTTAGTTTAGATAGCTCCTACAGTATGTGATCTAAGTGAAAACTACATAATTATAAATGCTTTCAAGTATTAAAATAGAGGGGCTGGGAATCAACCCCAGGCAGTCATATTCCAGATCTGTGCTCTTAGTCACCGATACATATTTAATTTTCACAATACCCTGCAAGGCTAGTTATCCATAATTTGAAAATGAGAAAACTTAGGCAGAAAGAAGATGAATAAATCTCTCAGGGTCATTCACTTACAAATGGTAGACCTAGATTTCATTAATCTCTTTTCACAAGCATTTCATCTCCTGTATGAATTCTTTTGTTCCTTACTAAAATTTGCCAAATCATAGCATCATTGTAACAGTTATCCATTAATAAAGTAATGCTATATAACAAACAACCACAAAATCTCAGTGAAAACATTTTTTAAATGTATTTATCTACCATGTCCCTATTGCTCCACATACTTGGGGCTAGACTTGCTCATGCATCTGTACTTAATAGTAGGTCGGGTAAACAGATTTCTGATTTTGGCTGGGCTCACTCATATGTCTTGGGATTGGCTGGCTGTCAATTGATCTAGGATTATATTAGTTTCAATGCAGGAACATTTGGCTTTGCTAGACTGAATATGTTCTAATAGCAACAGCAGAAGAGAAAGAGTGGAAATATGGTCTTTTTCAAGCTTCCACTTATATTATGACTGATAACATCCCACCCGCCAAAGCAAGTGACTTGGCTGGTCCAAGAATATCAGTGGGAGCATATTACAAGACCAAATGGCAAAGGATGTAGATACAAGAGAGGTGAAGCATGGGGCCATAACCTAATCAGGCTACTGCAGTTGTTATTATTGGGACTAAGTAATCAAGTCATATAATTACGCATTTAGTTGTTTGTGAGAGCTGAGTACTAAATTTTCATAAATTTTGCAAGGCAGTTGCTAAACCATTAGCAGCTCAAAATCAATCCATAATAAGAGTATTTGTATCACAAAGCTAGTCAAATGCTACAAATGACAAATCAAAGCTTTGTATAGCCAATTTAGCAGCACACTGCTGTATGCATCTCAAAAGTTTAAGTTTAATGCTTCTTCTATATATAGACAATTTCAAGTGATTATGTGATCAAGTTACATTTCTATTTTGCATCAAAAATTATATAGGATTATGATCAGGTTGCTGTCCTGTTTTCCTTAGTTACCGTCTATGTATGCAAATAGCTTAAAATGAATAGTTCTAAAGATAGATGGCTCATCATTTCTTGAACAGGTACAGTAAGGATACTAATTAAGTAAACATCATCAAAGAAATTACTTATGAGCCTAAAGATTCCAATTTGCTATTTTAAAGAGTATTTTAATTCTAATTCATTCTATGTTTTCAGCAGGTTTGTTGTAGATAATCCCAAGGGCAGTATCAGGTTTAATAATCTATTAATTTTGTCTGAAGACAATTGAAGTGGTAATTTAGACTACCTTAGAATCACAGATCACATGTGGAGTTCCTTCTATCACTCGAAGAATTTGCACGTAGGTGTGTCCTTCATAAACAAAATAAAAATTCATTCTATTTTAAATACAAGTAAATATGTTTCACAAATTATGACTGATGAAGCTGAGGATGCAGGAGACACAATTTTTCTAACCTTTTAGCCATTCCCCACGTCTCCAGTGTATCATCACTGCCATCATCAAAAAAAGAGAAAGAAGGAAAAAGGAAGTTGCCAACAGACCACAATATGAAACATTAAATAATACTAAAATGGGTTGAAAATGACTATGTAATTGCTGTTTTACTTTCCTCAGTGGGTAAGGAAATGTGAAGTGAGTCTGCTTTCTATATGAAAATTTCAATTATGGTAGTAAGTTATGAAATTATATCCAGTATTTCTTCCTTATTAAGAACTGAAAATGCTGAATTTGAGCATATACACATATTCTCTCTTTCTCCCTTTCTTTCCCGTGTTTCTTTTCTTTTTTGAATATAAAGATTATGCATGAAGCCAAAGTATCTCAGTTCAGATTCAAGCTCTGGTACCTTGGTCAAGTATTTAACCTCTGTGTCCATTTTCCTAATCTACAGAATGTGGACAAAAACAGTATCCACTTCAAGGGTTGTTATGAGTATTAAAATAATTAATACATATAAAGTATTTAGAACAGTGGCTATAAATTCTCAGAAAATGATGCCTGCCATTATTATATGATTCTCAAACCATTTTTAAAAACACCTCAAACTACATTCTCAAAAACTACAACTCAAAAACATTCTCTAACACCACATACAAAATCACCTCAGAATGTATTCAAGACCTAAATGTAAGGCCAGATACAAAGGAAATTTAGAGAAAAACACAGGTAAAACACTCTTTGACATAAATCACAGCAATATCCTTTTGGATCCACCTCCTAGAGTAATGAAAATGAAAACAAACAAAAGAGATATAATTAAAATTAAAAGCTTTTGCACAGAAAAGGAAACCATAAACAAACCATAAGCCCAAGCCACAGAATGGGAGAAAATATTTGCAAATGAGGCAGCTGAAAAGGGATTAATCTCCAAAATATATAAGCATCTTAATATCAAAAAAGCAATCAAAATATGGGCCAGAAGTTCTAAATAGACATGTCTCCAGAGAAGACATACAGAGGGGAAAAAAACACGTGAAATGTTGTCATTAGAGAAATGCAAATCAAAACTATAATGTGGTATCACCTCACACCAATCACAACAGTCATCACCAAAAAGTCTACAAACAATAAATACTAGAAAGGGTGTAGACAAAAGGGAACTCTCCTACACTAGTGAGAATATAAACTGGTACAGTCACTATGCAGAACAGTATGGAGGGTCCTTAAAAAACTAAAAATAGAGCTATCATACGGTCCAGCAATCCTGCTTCTGGGCAAATATCCAGAGAAAACCATAATCCAAAAGGATACATGCACCCCAACATTCACTACAGCACTATTTACAATAATCAAGACATAGAAGCATCCCAAGTGCCCATCTACAGAGGAATGGATAAAGTAGATGTGGCACATACATGTTGATACAACAGAGTATTGCTCAGCCGTAAAAGAATGAAATAATGCCATTTGCTACATGGATAAACCTAGAGAGATGATCATACTGACTGAAGTAAGTCAGAGAAAGTCAAATACCATATAATTATCATGCATATGTGTAATCTAAAATATGATACAAAGTAACTTATTTACAAAACAGAAACAGGCTTCAAAACAACAGCTTATGTTCACCAAAGGGAAAAACTGGAGAGGAGGGATAAATTAGGAGTTTAGGATTAACACATACACACTACTATACATAAAACAGATGAAAACAAGGATGTATTGTATAACACAGGGAATTCTACTCAATACTCTGTAAGAGAAAAGAATCTGAAAAAGAATGGCTATATGAATAACTGAATCACTTTGCTATACATCTGATATTAATACACTATAAATCAACTATACCTCAAAATAAAAATTAAAATAAAAAGTAATTAGTTAACTCAGAAAGTTTAATTATATTTGTTATGATTTTAAAACATTTATTTCTCAAGGATCTGTGTGTTACATTAGTGACAATTTAAAAGTATGTAGAAAGAAGCTTTTAATTTTAATTAGGTCCCATTTGTTTATTCGTGCTTTTATTTCCAATATTCTGGGAGGTGGGTCATAGAGGATCCTGCTTTGGTTTATGTCAGAGAGTGTTTTACCTATGTTATCCTCTAGGAGTTTTATAGTTTCTGGTCTTATGATTAGATCTTTGATCCATTTTGAGTTTATTTTTGTGTATGGTGTTAGAAAGGCTTATTATAATGCTACAGTAATCAAGACAGTGTTGTTTTGTGTAAAATATAGACATATAAATCAATGAAACACATAAATGCATAATATATAGTAAGTTCATTTTTCAACAAAGGTGCCAGGACAATTTAATGGGGGAAATATGGTCTCTTCCATAAAATTCTGCATGAAGAAGGGGGATTAATAGGGGAGAAAAGTGACCCTTATCTTACATGATACAAAAAATTTAACTCTAAAAAATAGAATTAAAAAAATATACAGAATTAAATGAAAAAGTTAAAACTATAAAACTTCTAGAAGAAAACACAATAGAAATTTGCTTGGAAAGATGTATAGGACACAAAAAGCACAAATTATAAGAGAAAGAAAACCCTGATAATTGGACTTCATCAAATTTAAAGACATCTTCTCTTTGATACTTCAGAAAGCAAAACAGAAAGACAGAAACTGAGGGGAAACATTCATAGTGCACATATGAATATGACAAAAGATTTTTATCCAGAATACCTAAAGAATTACAATCAATAAGGCCAACCAATTTAAAAGATATATGCAAATGATTTGAACAGATAGAAGCTGTAAGGATGGCTAATGTGCACACAAAAAAATGCTCAGTATTATTAGCCAGGAAGGAAATGCAATTAATAATATAAACAAGATAACATTATACACCCACTAGAATGAAAAGGCTGACATCATCAAAAGTAGGTGAGGATGTGGAGCAACTGGAATTCTTATGCACTGAAGGGGAGAACAGAATAGGGTAAAATCACTTGACAACTGATAAAATCAGAGACACTTAGCATATAAATCCAGCAATTCTACTCCTATGAATTTGCCCAAAATAAGTAAAAACTATTTCCACACAGAGGCTTGAACAAAATTTTTTTTAGAGTTTAAAATTGCCCTAAATAAGAAACATCCAAAATATCCATCTGTCAATGGTGAATAGACAATGTGAAATATAACCATACAATGGAATACTGCTTAACAAACAAATCAATTAGACAATAAAATGGATTAATTTAAAAAATAAATAAATAAAAGTATGTAGACAAGAGTTTGAGGAGGGCATCAGCAGCTCAGACTCATGGTAAAGACAAAGACTTCCCACCTTAGTTTTTGTGGTTATGTTTATTAACATATACAGAAGTGTATATAATAAAGACTTTATGAAAACATATGATATCTGGGTTCCCTTAAACTCTTATATCTCCAAAATCATAGGATACAAAAGAGGTCTATGTGTGCTTAATATTCTTATTTTTGATATCTTTTAATTAGAAAAAAAATCTAAGATGTATTAGAAATATTTACATGTATTTTTATTTTTTAATAACTGTAAATTCACACTGGGGGCAAAGATAAAATGTGAACTGTTGTCTCTTGGTGGTATATGGTTGAAAAAGCCCAGAAGACATAATGGAAAAAGAGAAGAGTGAATGGTTCTGGTAATGGAATATGAATTTCTACAAAAGAAGACTTTACAATATTATAATGTACTCAGTTCAGTTCAGTCGCTCAGTCATGTCTGACTCTTTGCAACCCCATGGACTGCAGCACACAAGGCCTCCCCGTCCATTGCCAACTCCTGGAGTTTACTCAAACTCATGTCCATTAAGTCGGTAATGCCATCCAATCATCCTCTGTCATCCCCTTCTCCTTCCACCTTCAATCTTTCCTAGCATCAGGGTCTTTTCAAATGAGTCAGTTCTTCTCATCAGGTGGCCAAAATATTGGAGTTTCAGCTTCAGCATCAGTCCTTCCAATGAATATTCAACACAGATTTCCTTTGGGATGGACTGGTTGGATCTCCTTGCAATACAAAGGAATCTCAAGAGTCTTCTCCAACACCACAGTTCAAAAGCATCAATTCTTCAGTGCTCAGCTTTCTTCAAAGTCACATCCATACATGACTACTGGAAAACCATAGCTTTGACCAAACAGACCTTTGGTAGCAAAGTAATACCTCTGCTTTTTAAGCTGAGATAAAAAAAGATAAGTTTTATATTTTGTAAGCATGAAGTTTAATTATATAGGATAGTTGGAAATCTCATATGTAAGACAAAGACATGCATATCACAATGAAAATTCTACTTAGATAAAAATTGGCAGTTGAAAATTTATGTCCTCTGAAATTATTTTATTATACACTGCTTGTAGGTAGAGCAAAACAGAGACTAGTGATTGAGGTGGATTTGTTGCTAAGTCATGTCTGACTCTTGCAACCCCATGGAAGAGGGGTTCCTCTTCCATGAACCAAGTTCCTCAGTTCATGGGATTTCCCAGGCAAGAATACTGGAGTGGTTTGCCATTTCCTTCTGCAGGGGATCTTCCTGACCCATGGATAGAACCTGGGTTTCCTGCATTTCAGGCAGACTCTTTACTAACTGAGCCATGATGGAAGCAATATACTAGTGATGCTATTTATTAAATATGTTCGGGAGTTATATGCTATGGCACTATTAGCTAGCATCTATGAAACAGGCCCTATATGTTTTTCTAGGCTTTACTTGAAGACATGGACAGAGAAGAGAATTATTAAGGCTATAAACATGGAAACTGCTACAGTTTTAATTAACATATATTCTAATGTGATATATATAATTATATGTAGATATTTATATAAATTACAGTATATTTATACTTATATTTTAAGAGAAATATAAATCATATTTATATTTATAGGAGATTAAATAGCCTGAGACAAATTTAATATAATAGCCATAGACTACACTGTAAGAAAATAGTATTTGATAACTTTAAAAATTCAAACTTACAGTATCATAGGTTATCACTCAAAGTCAATCAGAGCTCAGTCAATATTCAGAAGCCCAGATTTTCAAATAGCACTGCCAGGCCAATCTTACAATGTAATGTAATGCTTCCAGATGCAATAAGAAAATAAAGACTTAATATAAGCCTTTATAATAGTATGGAGATATTTTATAGTATACATAAGTACTTCCATTACATTCTAAGAGATTAAGGTTGTCTACACAACTGATCTCATTATTCATCATTGTTAAATGGCTTCTGCACACAGAGCACTCATCCTCCCTACTCACTAAAATGGCCCAACCTGAAAGAACCTATCATGCACGCTGGCATGAGGTTGTTTGATCAAACAACTTTTTCTTATCTATAGAAAAGGAAAAAAAAGTATTTTGGGGAAAAGATGAATGCTTCCGTGGATCCCTCTACAGATTAAAACGGTTGACTCAGCAGCACTCTGAGTAAAATACAGAGCCTAGAGAAGCAAGCCGATGGCACTTTAGTTTATTGTACTTAACAGCACTCAGGACAAGCATTTTATTCACATAGATTTCCCCTAGCTGAAATTAATTTCTCCCTTTTTTGTGCTTGCACAGCACACAATTTCTTCCTCTCCTGCAGCATTTGCCACATTTTGCCTTATTCTAGGCTCTACTTTTCTTGTGTAAAAAAGTGAAACATCAATGCTTACAAGTATATTGATAAAATGTTTAAGGTTTTCCTGTATCTTCTTTCCTCCTCCATATGCCCTTCTCCCCTAAAACAGTCGTGTCTCCCTCTTTTGAGACCCCCATGGACAGAAGCCCACCAAGCTCCTCTGTTCATGGGATTCTCCAGGCAAGAATACTGGATGGGTTGGCATGCCCTTCTCAGGGAATCTTCCCAACCCAGGGATACGAACCTGTCTCCTGCATTGCCAGATGAATTCTTTATCACTGAGTCACCTGGGAAGCCCATGCACAGGCTACTACCACTCAAAACAAAAAGGAAAAGGAAAAAAAAAAAGTGGTTAACTGATTTACTGTTAGCTGTATTCTTCATAGTCTGGGGATTTGAAAGGTAGAGCGTAGACAGATCTAGTCAAGGGGTCAAGGATGAAGCTTGAAAGCTAAATTATCTTATAAAAGCTACATAAACACTTCTATGAGCTTAGCCTTTTAAATCATTTAGAGGCCATTATCTTGATAAAGGAACTGAAGACTTAGGATGAGAAAGAAAAAACAAGAGTCTTGAAATAGAAACTTAGTACATCCAAATTAGGTTTGCATCTGACATGGCAGAAGAAAAAAAATCAATCATAGGTTTTGACCCATAGGGATTTTTCTACTCATCCATAAGAAGGTTACTGAGATGAGACAAGTATCATTTGTACCATCTACTACTACAGATTACCATCCTCTTATGAAGACATGAGACCAAGTGATTACGAGTCGACTTAAGAAAATCTGGCACAGTTTTAAAAAGATATTCAAAAAAGTATTTTAAAACTATAAAATAAATTAGATGTTTGATTTGTTCATGTGACACCAAATTATTTTGACTAAAACCATACTAAAATATTTCCTGAAGTAAACAGCTATTTGGGGTCACCTATAAAGACATCCTTAAGGGACTTCCCTGGTAATCCAGCAGTGAAGAGTCCATGCTTCCATTGCAAGAGATATGTGTTCAATCCCTGGTTGAGGAATAAAAATTTCATGCACTGGGCAGTGTGGCCAAAAAACAATTTAAAATATCATTAATAAAAAATAAAGACAACTTTAAGAGAGATAAAGAGGAGCTGACTCAGTTCAGTTACTCAATAATGTTCGACTCTTTGCGACCCCATGGACTGCAGCACACCAGGCCTCCCTGTCCATCACCAGCTCCCAAAGCTTGTTCAAACTCATGTCCATCAAGTTGATGATGCCATCCAACCATCTCATCCTCTGTCATCCCCTTCTCCTGCCTTCAATCTTTCCCAGCATCAGGATCTTTTCTAGTGAGTCAGTTCTTCACATAAGGTGGCCAAAGTATTGGAGTTTCAGATTCAGCATCAGTCCTTCCTATGAATACTCAGGACTGGTTCCCTTTAGGATGGACTGGCTGGATCTCTGTGCAGTCCAAGGGACTCTCAAGAGTCTTCTCCAGCACCTAACTAATGTCCTATAATGGTCCTATTAAGTATCATACCTGTTTTGTTTCATCTTCTGTTCATCCTCCCATCCCACATGGACATTTAGCTTCTGTGATACAAAAAGAAAGAAAAAGATATAGAAAGAGTGACTGATGCATGGATGTAAAACAGTGAGAGAATATGAAACAGAAACCAGGGCAACAAAATGTAGCTTGTGGCAAGAATGAAAATGTGCCCAGTCTCTTAAAAGATCAATCTCACAAGGTAAATGGCTCGGTACTTAACTCTGTGATTCAGTCTGGTTCCTAGGAGTATTAGGACCTTTTCAATAGGCTTACTGTCTATGCAGTACCTCTATACACTCAGTCTCTCTATTGGCTATGTTTGATTAAGGATCCTTTATCCCTCAGTTCTGAGACACCTTAAATAATCAAACCACTAGTTTAGCTGAGCAACATTTTTGTGGAGAAAAGTCAGTGTGATGTCAAACTATGTTGTAATAAATAAGTATCACATGAGAAATCAAACAAATAATCTCCCTTATCATTATAACAGCATCAACTAAATCCTTACGAGGCTGTCAGGTTTGCCCTATGACTATCTGCAATAAGGCTTTTTTATTGAATTTCATGGACTGTCAACAGCTTCCACACCATGTAAGATTAGCCCATGATCTGTGCCACAAAGTATGAATTCACAGATACTCTGTGGTTATATGACACTTATCATAAACAAAATCTTTTTATCAAGTTTCATGACATACTACAGTTCAAAGATCTTAAGGACCATAGAATAATCAAGAGACTACAGAAAATATAACTGCACTGCAGTAACTATTCCATTTTTGATATGTTATGCATAATTAGCTTTAATATCATCTGTGATTTGTAAAAATGAGAATTGTAGGCATTTCTTTCAGCTTAAATAACAGAAATTCAAAAAGGTAGCTGTGAGGAATAATAAATGAAAGTTACTGTGAAGGACTTTAAAATATGAATAGCCATACACTGTCAAATAATAATCAAATAACATTTTTAATGTGAATGAACTGAAGATTTATATAAAAGTACTTCCTTGTCATCAAACAGTTCAGGTAAGTTGCTCTACTGTAATCAGATCATTCCCATTATACTGTGTTTGTTCTGAACATTGTATTTTCAGAGGGAAACATATAATTTTAGAGCAAATTCAGAGTAAACTAAGGACTCGATATCCTCTGAGTCAAGCTGCAATAGCTAAGAAGATTTGGACTAGGGAAAAGAAGAATCAGAAGATATAACAGTGTTTTGAATTATACAAATATGGCTATTATGTGAAGAAGAATTAACTGTTCTCTGTGTCTTCAAGATAAGTGGGGAAACACTGACAGTGGAGGAAGTTTTTTATTTCATACAGTGTTGACTCTGGAGCTCCCTCTAGATACAACAGTCTACTTCCAGGGGAAACAGTTTCCTATTTGGGAGACATATCACAATTTTGGGCTAGCTATTGTGGAGAAGTTTCAAACAAGCAAGTGGTCAAGCAAATTTTCCAATCTTTAAGGATTTAACAATTTATGAATATCAGACAATGAATATGAACACACATTGGGACAATAAATACATAATCTCATATACGTGTCTGAATGATGGGGCTTTATTAGGAGGATCAGAAGGTGAGTTACCTCGCTCCACAGCCTTCACTACTGCTGCTTTCTAGTTGAAGCCTATCCTGTGAAGAGCTGTTGTGCTAATTTTTATGACGCCATCTCCTCTTGCTAAAATTAGTTAGCCAGAAGCAACTCCATTAATCTGCATTACAGGATAACAGCAATAACATGGGGTTAAGGGGAAATGTTGACATGGCAGAGTCTTTGTATCATCACAGAAACCCTAATGGCTGTTCAATAACGTGCACTAACCTCATGCATACATATGTACATAGAGTACTGACTCATCATTCAGTGGATGTTACTGACTGAATCATCTTTTTAACAAATCTTTGTCCACCCTGAAGTTTTTTTTCATTATGGATCTTGGAGCAGGCCTAGCCTCTAGGCCTATGTTAAACTCCACTTGAGTGCAGTGGTTTTCTAGTAGTTCTGTTTATTCAAATATTACAGAGCAATTCTCAAGGCCAAATGTGGTTGTTGGATCAGCATTTCTTATACTAATGAGTGTAAATATGAGCTACATAACACCATCGATGTTACAGTACAATTTGAGAGAGAATCGAGTGTTTAGAAAAATGAGAGGACTTTTAGAGATCCTATAGGCATTTTCCTTTAGCTTAGGAAGAATTTTGGGAAACAAAAATGTTAATCATTATAAAAGTCACAGCTCTAATTCTGCTGAGATAAAAATCCTAGAAAAAGACTCATCAGGAAATTTCTGTGGTTTATTTAAGGGGACACTAACTAAATCAGGATTTCAGGGAAGGATTTTTGAGCTGTGTTTGAGGGGAACAGACTGGAGATCCTGTTTGTCAATAATGTAAAAATGTAAGTGACGGCGAAAAACTCAAAACTAGAAAGATACATCTGTGAAGGCAAGCACAACCTACAACTGTGGCAAACTGATTGTGATTATATACTTATATATCTCTACTCACTATACAGAATCTATTTTCAAGATTCCCTGACATGACCCTTAGGGAAAGTGGTGGAGCTGAATGCATTCTGAAAGTATTCTGCTGTAATACATACTAAATGGAACAGGAAAGACCACAGAAGGGAAAGGCATTCCATCAAAGTGGTTTAATGTGTAGAGAAGTTCTTATCTATTCCTCCCAAGATTTCTTCCCTTCAACACCAAATCCTTTTGTATTTTAACTAGCGACAGCAGAGGGGATTCTAAGTCATGTTTCTCTGAGAGCCATTTTTAGTTGAGCTTTCTTTATTTACAAATATAGAATAAAGGCTAGATGTTGCTTTAGTTTTTAAGATTAATCTACTCGTGTATCACTGACAAATAACTATTGGGTTTAAAGATGGAAGAAGTATGTTCAATACATTTTTCTTGTTTCATGTGTCATATGATGCTGTGCTATAAAATGAACAGTTATAGTATATAGCCATCATTAATATGAGCAAACAATTTAATGTTTTAAAACATCAAAATATTGAAGAACCTCTCCATTTTATGATTTTTAAAAATAATCTCATAAAACAATACCATACAATCACTCTGTCAAATGCACTGCTTCCTTTACATTCTCAATTTTACTACCTTGGTCTATAATACAGTATATTTTTGCCTGGACTATTATTAATCTCCTAAACTCCTTTCTTCCTCCATTCTATTCATGCTATGAAACATGGGAGAGTAACCTTATAAAACATTGCTTTGTAACTGTCATATACCTGCCTTAAAAACTTCAGTAACTCACCATTAAATCTAGAACAAAAAATAGGTAGCCACTATAACTCATTAAGCAAGTTCTGATCAACAGTGCTTAAGTGTGTTGATCTTAGTATCAGTCTGATTGAAGAAGGGAGATAGGAAGACTATGCACATGGTAATTTCAATAATCTGGTCAAAATGAAAAGAACTTAATATATCAGCAGTACTTATATTCCAGAATATTCCAGAAACAAAATCACATATCTAAGAACTACTGCAAAATTTTAATTATTTCAAGGATAGTTTCATTTAAAGAGGAAAATTTTTTAAAAAATCAGAAAACTGGGTAATACTGTGACTAAAAGGATACTGCTGCCAGTGACAATAAAGAGAAAAATCAGAAAAGGGAATCTGTTTTGGGGCTGAACTGATCAATTAGAAATGGTTAATGAAATGTAAATAACAATGCTCATTAACTGGAAATAGGACAACAGTTTTTGTGTATAGTTAGGAACTTGAGATGGGAATTTGAAGTTAAAGGTGAGAATTTAAACATTAAGGAAACATTAAAATATATGGGAAGGCATGCATTCTTGAAAGAAATGGCTTTCAACAGAGAGGAACATAATATCAGAGGATGAACTATACTGAACATCTACACTCAAGAGGGTAGCTTAGAAGCTAGAGTGGATAAACATTAAGCATACATGCAGGAAGATAGCCAATACAGTTCAGTGCTATAGAAGTTCAGCAGAAGTAAACTGTTGGGGCCCAGCCGGCTGATGCGATCAGCCAGAGCCATTACGGTGGGAGCACTGCAAGCCTGCTGCCATATAAGGCGCTGATTAGCGCCAGCCATACATTCGGCTGGCAAATCACCAAAAGGATCATGCGGCGAACGTATATCCGACAGGCCAATCACCCACAAGACACGTACTCCCTATATGCCTGTCAGAGCTCCTCCCTTCCTTTCCCCTCCCTCCCTTCCTCCTCCTATATAATCGCCTTGAGCTCAATAAAGTTTTGCAGCTTGATCAGAATCTTTGTCTTGCTGCCATTCTTTGCGCCTCTTGTCCCAACCCTTTCATCTGTTTTCAGGTGGATTCGGAGCCTCCGTTGATTGCTCTGCGGGCCAGAGCGACTGCGCCCAGCTAGCGGCCGAGCAGTAAACTGCTGAAATATCAAAGAGTATGCAAATATAAAAGGTCTTTATATTTGGTGATGAGAAATCTTATAAAATCCAAAGATGATTTTGAAAAGTAAGAATCATAGTGGTGAGGATAGGTGATAAACTGTACAAGAATTCAAAGGAAACAGATGAAACGAGTTAACACTTTTATGGCCCTTTACAATCTATAATGGGCTCTTTATATACCTTAAAAAATTAAGAAAATGGATAGTAACTGGATGGTTCAAGGGACATAGTTCTTAAAATCAAAGAGATCTGATAATGATTAGAGACCAAAAAAAAAAAAAAAGAGTGGGGTGGAATTAGAGGAAAGAAAAAGACCAAAATAGCTGAAATGGGTAAAAATATTAATAGGAATCTAACTATATTCTGTAATACACAGGCACTGAATGGAGAGCACAGGTGAAGGAAAAGTAGCAAGCTTTACCAGGACCCACTGAGCTAAAGATAAGAAATAAGAAACTTCATTCTGTCTTCTTCTTTTTTCTTTTTTTTCAGGAACAAGAGAGGGAGAAGGAGAGACCATTTTTTGAAAGTGAGAGAAGACCTAGGAGTTTCAAAGAGAAGTGGTCTACAACAGCCACTGAAATGTTAAGCAAGCTGAATTCTGACAGCATGAATTTATAATGGATTAGGTCATTATAGTTCTCTATCTTCTCCCATCAGTGTTTGGTGGTACAGAATCAAGACTGTAGAAATCAAATATTGAGCAGAGATTTAAAGTTGATCATTTGCTTATGGGTTTGGCAAAAATCTATCACTGGATAAAACTGAAAGCAAACAAAAACAGGAATAATTTTTAAGGGTCCCAACACACTAAATCATAAAGACATTCTAAATATGGATGTGCTTCATGTTTTGAAATAGCTATTAAAATATTTCCAAAAATGTGCACCATAAAATTGACCAGATATCCTTTCTTAATGGCATTCTTGGTGTCCCATAATAATATCCTAACTTTCTGAAGTGCCTCACAGCTCACATACACTGTCATATACATTATTTCATTTGATCTTCACCCACTCAGACTCTACTCAACTTGAATCAAAATAAAGAATTTAGAATATCTGAGTTGCTTTCAAGCTTGTCTCTATCAATCATGAGTTTTCTTTCACTTCTCCACTTATAATTAAAGCTTAGAAAAAGTTTATGGTAATGTTATGAGATAAATAAAAACCACTCTGTATTTGCTATACATTTTTCAGAGTTTGCTTCAACATATGGTATTGGTTCTCTCTTTGCCCTCTGCCTAGTAATTTAAAAAGCTGGGTGTTGCCTATAGCTGTGGGTTGGGTCTTACTTGCCCTTGGCACTTACAAACTTACCTAAAGGACATTGTAACCTACTTTTTCTTTAGGTATGACAAAATTCTAGGCTAGCTGCAACATTATAATTAAACACATTAAAAGTACTAAGTGAATTTCAATCAAGTAACTCATCAAATTGTACTGAAGCATCTTCTCAATGCACATACTATAATATGTGCTCAAAACTTACAACTTCAAGGGGGAAATAAGAAATGTTCAGGAAAAATAAGTTTTATGTTATGGTAAGCTCAGGATGTATAAGCAGAGTGATAAAACTGTCAGAAAGTTAATGTGTTCTTGGGTTGCATTAAAGATGTCTGGTATACAAAGCAAAGACTGTAACTGACTACTGGGTATTTCTCTACATATATTTGTGATATAATTTATAATATTTGTATTAAATATATAATATTTCCATACCTAGTGTGTTCACCTCTCTTACAAAAGTTAGAGTTATCCAGAGAAGTGTGTTCAGAGCAACAGAGGGACTCAAAACAACATGGTATCAGAAATGTTTGAAAGAACTAGGAGCATTTATCTAAAGAACTGAATATATATGGGCAGAAGGAAGAAGGATTATCATTATTGTGTATGACCAACAGAGGGGAAAATTAAGGCCTTTGTATTGCCCTCACAGTCGGCAAGTTTGGGCTCAGATAGTGTAAGACTTTAGGTTATTTCATTAGGATTTTAATTTACCATTTCTTAAAAGATAAACAACTTCTTGTCAAGGGCTTCAACACTGGAGAAGGAATTGAAATGGGGTATATTTAAGATCAGTTTCAAATTTGAGCCTGATTCTTCATGTTTAATAACTTATACATCATAGTGTGATTTTGTCTGTAAATTATAAACAAAGCCCTGTGTAAATAAAACAGGCATTTCTGGCAGTGGGAATAATCTATATGTACCACTTGAGTCAGAGCTTGAATTACTGGTAGGATTTTGACTGTAATAGTGGGCATCTCAAGCTAACAATTAAACGATGTTAAGTGTGTGGGGACTGGAAATACACTGCAACTTAGGTATGAGAAGAAAAAAGTAGAAGTTTCATTTTCTTATGTAATAATGTAAATCCTCAGTAGAAGGTCCTTTGGATACAATGGTCTTATGCCCAGAAAGTCACATTAATATTTCTCAAAACATTACCCGCATTCCCATTATACAAATATTCTGTCCGACAATCTGTTCATGGTAATTTCCTTTTCAAAGTCTTTCAACCATTATCCATTCCCTTAAAATAAAATCCTTGCTTTCCTAACTAATCAGGCTACAGTGAGCCTTGTGTGTCCTTCCACAAGCTCCCATACTTGCTCTTTCATAACACTCACCATTTTACTTTTTAAATATATATCTTTCCTGTTAAGATTTGAACTCCCAGTTTGCAACATCTTATGTACTGTGTACTTATGTATCCTTGGACATAGCAGATGATTCCTAAATATATGAGTCACATCTGTATGTGTGTGTGTGTCCGCTCAGTCGTGCCCAGTTCTTTGTGATTCCATGGACTGTAGGCTGCCAGGCCTCTTTGTCCATGGGATTTTCCAGGAAAGAATAATGGAGTGGGTTGCCATTTCCTACTCCAGAAGATCTTCCTTACCCAGAGATAGAGCTGCCTCTCTTGCTTCTCCTGCCTTGGCAGGTGGATTCTTTACCACTAGCACCACCTGAGAATACTTTTAATTATATGTATGAATTGTATTTCTCATCTATAAACCAATAAATTGGTAATCTAGCTTACACAGTTTCTTTTAAGATTTGTGAACTTAACGCTACTCTGAAATTTAACACTACCCTGTGGTTAGGCTGACAATATCAATTTCTAGTCCTCCAGAGCCAGACCTTGGAACACAGGAAATTCACCAATAAGCATCATCTTGTCATATTTCTTGACAAGCAATAATATATTCTCTCCTTGAGGACGCCCCCTACCTTGACACAAAAGCTCTCAAACTACATGAAGGAGATCCATCTTCATTAATATTTAGGTTCATAATGAGGACATTTCAGTTTATGATACCCAATTATCTTCCACAAATTTTTAACAACTTGCAGTTGTGCCAAATTTTCGCAAGGGCTTATTTTACCTTAAGCTGGTTCATCTGTTTTATGAGGCTTCAATTAACTAGATTTAGTCATGTCATGGCTAAATGGATGTGACTAGAACGGATAGCATACATGAATCTTTGTGTAAACTGTTACTCTACTAGCTAACATTTAGATTTGAAATTGGAAAAAACATGAAGACTTTAATTTCTTTTAAGAATACATAGTCAAAAGGGGAATGAGCACTATTTTGATACTGAGACAGCAGCAAAACCAAAAACTATTCCAAAGAAGCAAATGGCAGCAGAGATCAATCAGCAGTGACCTACACCTATTTTCTTTTTAAAAAATTATTTGCACCTTCACTGAGTTATTGCTAAATCTTAAGTGACATTAAAAACAATAGGCAGACAAGTTTAGGGTTACTTAAGAAAGGACATTTTCCACCAGGAAAAGATTTCTTCCATATCCTTGAGGGCAGGTACTGTCTTTTCACCCTTCACTGGCGCCCAGAACAAAGCCTGGCACAGAGTAAATAAATAAGCACTTATGACTTATTCGGTGGGTGAATAAATGGGTGAATGAACGACACTATTCTGCAAAGCCTAAGCAATCAGGGGCTGGTGTCCCTGAAGCACGTTTGCTGCCTTTCCAGTAGGCTGGCAAGCATCTCTTCATTCCCTTACTTTTCTGGCAGGTCTGAATTCCCATTTGCCCTTCCTTTGGGATGACCAAAATCCTGTCCCTAAACCGCGCCATTCCTCAGTTGATGGGCTCATTTCTCACAAAAACGTATCTGTTTCTGAGGAATGGCAGGCGGAACACGTAGGTTTGGGGAGGCGAGTAGCCGGGGGCCTTGACGCGGCGAAGGTAGCTCCAACGCCCGATATGAAAGGGTCTGGACCCTCCTTCCTCCGATCGTTGACAAACAAACAAAACTGCTCACTCTCACCTCCTCGTGCAGACGCCGCAGTGCTAACCTGGTTCCGACTGACACTGTGAGGAGGGAAAAGAACGCCGAACCGCCCTCACTAGGAGAGCAGGGCGAAGGCGCGCGCCTCCCCAGCCCCCCTCGACGCCTGCCGCTCCCGCGGGCTCCGCCGTCAGACGCCTCACGCGCGGGGTCGCGGGCGCCGAGGCGCGAGGGCAGCCCGGGGCCGCGTGCGCGCGGGAGGCCGGGCGAAGGGTGGGGGCGGGGCGGGGACCGGGGCGAGGGCGGCGCGCCGGCAGGTGGGCGCGTCCTCCCGCGCGTGCGCGTCCGTGCCTTCTCCGTCACATTCCCCGCGCGCCGCGTGCCCTCCCCGCCGGGCGCGCGCAGCCTCCCGCCCTCGCGCCGGGCTAGTCTCGGTCTCTCAGAGCCGCGCGCTCCGCCGAGCTCCAGCCACCGCCGTCGCCTCGGCAGCGGCTCTCCAGCCCGGCGGCTCAGCGTCGGCCCCTCAGCGCCGCGTCCCAGGCTGCCTCCCTCTCCTCCGCCACTCCCCTTTCCTTTCCCGCCCTTCTCTCCCACACGGTCCTCGGAGGGAGCCTGGATACGAAGCAGGCGGACGTGAGAAGGGGGTTGGAAAAATGGAGGTGCCGCGCCTGGATCATGCCCTCAACAGCCCCACCAGCCCCTGTGAGGAGGTGATCAAAAACCTCAGCCTGGAGGCCATTCAGCTGTGCGACCGAGACGGTAAGAGCGGGCGGGACGGTGAGGGCTGGCGGCGGCGGGGTGAAGCCCACTGCCAGGCGCCGCGGCCGCTGGGGCCCCGCCGACCCTGCTCGCCCGGGCGGTAGGGTCTTTTGTTGTCCCCCTTGTGCAGTTGAGCGCTGGCGGGGCTCCCCTTCGCCCACCCCCTCTCCCCTCAGACCCCGGAAACAAAAGGACCCTGGGGCTCGCGGGTTGGCTGGGGAAGTCGCCGTGGTCCCGGGCAGCGGAGCCCCTCGCCGTCCTCGCCCGCCCCGCTCCCGCCGAGGGGTTGCCCCGCGAGGGCGCCGTTGCCGCCGGCGTCCCCTGCTCCGGACCAGGTGTTTCCGATCTTTGCCGCAGTCCGGCTTTCCTGGGTCTCCCGGCAAAAGCCCTCAGGATGTTTCCAGCGTTGCCCCCTGCCCCCCGCACACACCCGTTGGCGGTCTCTGCCCGGAAACTTACTCGTTCATTTTTGAACCTCCTATCTTCATACTTGCTACATTTTGAAGTCTTTTTAATCCTTTCAAAATGGAATTTGAAGTGACAGGGTTTTTTTTCAGTGAAGGGGCGGAAGAGTGCGTTTCAGCACCAAGGACAGCCACAAGCTTCGTGGTTTGGAACTGTTATTCAGAAACTGTCAAAAATGTGTAAGGGAAGTGGCCTTATATATCTGCCCTGATTCAGAGTATGTGGCGAGTACTCACCGTTGTGTCTTGATATTATATCACTTATTGTATTGTTAAAGTTGACAGTCTCCTTAAAAAAGAAATTGATTAAACAGGTCTGAGCGTCAGAGATAAACTAGTACAATGTGCAGTATTGGTAGTCACAGCACTTCTGTATTATTAGTTGGAGTAGTTGGAGAGTCGGTGCTATTTCAGTGATGTGAAATAAAACTTCATTTGTAAAGAAGTCATCTGATTAGTACTGATTGATGTAATAATTGTAAAAATTTATACAAGTGACAAAGGAAAAATAATTTATGTGTTGTCAAGATGACCCTGAACAGTTTTGACTATAAATGAAATTAGTGTTTAACTGTGTACAGAGATGATTTAAAAATGGTTTTTAGTCATGGTTATGTTGATATACTAATATGCTTACAATAAGGTCGTAAAATTGATCAATATATAATCCAAGTAGAGAGCAGAGGTCTTGTTTCCAGTCATTTAAATGGTAATAACTTGGTTAGGCGTTGCTGTATAGTACAGTTTAGGTCAACTGAACACCGAATTTCCATTTATTAATAAATTTAGGACAATCGCTCCTTGATTAATTGTGCTTTGAATCTGAAGGCACTTAATAATTTTGAAAAAGATGTATAGATAATAAATATTCTTGGGAAAGCTGCTTTTATTTTCTTCATCCCTAGACTGTTTGGTCACCATAGTAATAAGTGCACATATTTTTGACATTAACAATTCATTGTTTCGGTATTCCATATAGGAAGTTGCATTATTGGACTGTACAGATTATTTTTAACATACCACATAGAAAGTGCTATGGGTTTGTTTATACTTTTGTGGATTATTTTTAACATACCACATAGAAAGTGCTATGGGTTTGTTTATACTTTTGTGAAATGACTTTGTAATGTTACCATTGTAAATATTTTTATTTTCCTGTGCTGATTTGATAGAAAGCAATAGTAAAGGTAGATTTTATTTTCATCTGCTTCAATGATTTATCAAAAGCTTGTCACTGTAGTTATTAGAAATAGGCAATTCATGGGTGCTCCTCAAAAGTCAGTAGTCAGTACTTAAAATTGCACTTACCAGATGTTTCAAAGATACTAAGAAAAATAAAGTTTTTTAAATGACCTTTACAGAGTTAATAATGTAAAGTACAAAATGTCCTGCATTTCCCATGTCTCTCCTCCTGGAGTAGAAATTATTTTATTTTGGTAATGTTTTTTAGTTTCTATGATTCACATTACTAATCCTGCAAAATGAACAAATTATGTAACATGTAATTGGGGATGTACTGGCACTAGGCAGTTTGAAAATTACTACATATTTGCAGACTTCTAATAGAGTCAACACAGATTAATTAAATAAAGTTTCATTTTATAAAATAGCTTATGTCTTCAAATACAAAGGGCTAACTCTATATTAAAAACTGTGTAAAATGTGAAAATAGCTCATGTAAAGATTTTGTTAAATGCCTAACTTTACATTTTGTGAAAGTCTGTATGTCAGTTC
Source organism: Antilocapra americana (assembly GCA_007570785.1). Classification (NCBI taxonomy): domain Eukaryota; kingdom Metazoa; phylum Chordata; class Mammalia; order Artiodactyla; family Antilocapridae; genus Antilocapra; species Antilocapra americana. Next base: position 11,397,629 of record ML663567.1, on the reverse strand, counting down.
CAAAAATGTTAAGTTGGCATCATAGGAATAATTTAGAGGAGATGATATAGTTACTTTTACAGAACAATTTAAAAATGTTACATTGTTTTTCAACCCAGATCTAGTCATATTTTTATATTGAGAAATTTTCAGCTAGATGAATTTGCTTTCTTCACTTCCTTCTTTTCACTCCCTCTCCAGTCTCATTGTTTTACTTCTGGAAATATATAGCAGAAAAATTAATTTATGGCAGATCTGTTTTGCACTTAAGTACATAATGAGTTATATTTTCATAATTTTAGGATTGTGGAAATAAAGATGTCTTGTTTGCTCTTTGCTTTTCCTACTTTAATATGAATCTGCTGATGGGAAAAATTAGAGCAATATTAATTCCTTAGAAGTGGAATAAAGTAGAATAAGAGAAGGTACCATATGATTGTTAAATGAACATTTCCCTTTACCCTCTCCTCTTATAGATGTTTTAAATTTTATAGTATTTTGCATATGACATCAACTGAGAGCTGTAGCTTCTGGTAAACGTAACTTATGTCTTATGCTTCCTTGGCTCTCCTCTTTTATGTTTTTTTTTCCCTCGTCATTTCCCTTTTTTGTTATCTGTTTACATTATTAGTAACAATTTAAATGCTTCTTTTTCTCATCATTCCTCAAAATGCTTAATAGTGTCTGAAGAATATGTAATAGAGTCCAAGTCGTCATATAATTGGATATTTTAATTAAGCAAGAGGGTTTTCCTACACACATTATCTCATGTGTAGTTTTATCCTAGCCATGTGTGCTCTGGTTGCTAATACAAGACCCTGCCTAGATTTCACTTGTAGTTCAAAATGAGGGTTCTGGACAGACTTCTATTAGAAAACCTCTGAAGATGTGCTATAGACCTAGTAGTTTCTATAACCTCTGTTGTAAGAAAAAGAGTGTTTCTGTTCTTCTCCTGTATGTTAATGTGGCCTCAAGTGACATATATGATACATTTTAATGGTGAGTTTTCAAAAGAAATCAAAATAATTTCTTATCTGGAAGCGTTAGTAATATGGAAATTTATTTTCAGTTTGTTTCTTCTCATAGATACTTCAGACCCTCACTGACCTGTGACATTTCAAAACAGCTCTGACCCCACACATGAGTTCTACACTGCTTCTCTTCATCTTTTTTTTTTTTTTCGTCATACATATGGAAGCTTTCTTTCCTTACTGTGGAGGAAAGATTCATCTTTATGTTGCTTTATATGCATCCAAGCCCCCTGCACATATTTTGAAAGATAAATTCCTTTGAATTTGGACTTTACCTTATTTACTTAAATTATAAATCAGCTGAGACTGTCTTCTTTATGTTTATTGGCGTGTAAATTAAACAGATTTTAAGTTTGAAAACAAAAGATAATACAGGAGTGTTTAGTAACATGGTGCTGTATTAGATAATTCTTAATGGTATTTTTTAAAGCAGGTGTCTAGGATGAATACTCTTTCATAGTACAAAAATTTAAGGTAGGCATTACTGAATCTCACTGACATGTGTGTAGCATGGTGGTAATGCCATTTTACAATCAGACCTCTCATGAAATGTTGACTCTTGATGTATATATGATCTTAGACAAATTTCTTAACCACTTTTTAGCCTCAAGCTTTCTCACATAATATGAATTTAAAAATGTCAGTCCTGTAGGATTGCTGAGATAATTAAGTACTATTAAGCAATTCTTGACACAAAATAGAGAATAGTAGTTATTTTAAATGGAATATTATTCTCCATATACCTTCTTGAATTGAACTACTGCTTTATAATTCTTAATTTTTTGGCCAATGTTTGGTTTAGATCTTTTTTAAAAGTATCAGTTGTGTTTTATGTAGTAAATCTTATGTCACTTCAATTTCATAAATAGTCAATGGAAACTAAATTCTGAATTTTAAATAAACAGTAAAATCACAGTTACAGTACTCTAATCTTTGCTTATGTTTTTCTATCACATCAGTTATATCCTTCTCAACCTTAATCCTAAAATCTATTTTCAGCTTCTATTTGAAACCTGCTGTTTGTTGTTTTTCATGTACATTGTGACCTTGATACCTGCTTTGAGCATTTGCATCAGAGATCGTCTGTGTTCTTGATTCAACAATTGTTTTCTTTCTTTCTTTTTTTAAAGTACAGATCTGTACTAGCACTTGTGACCTCTCGGTTCATTTATTTGACCCAGATATGACTATGAGATGCTATGAATTTTTATTAGTGTGAAAATAAAACAAAAGTAAAAGAAACAAGCAAACAGCTTGAAAACCATCAGATTATGTTAAACAAATTTACAGTTTTGGTAGGGGTTCTAATTCATTCCCAGAGCAGACCAGGAAGGAGTAAAAAGTCTCATCAAAGCATATGTGACCAGGCTCCCTCCAGTGGTAGAATGACTGATAAGTCCTAAGTTGAAACATTCTTGCCTAGGTAATTAAGCCATTTAGAAATTCACTATAGAGAACAGTATCTAGAAACTTCCAAGTCACCTTTAAAAAAAATTGCTGCTGGTATTTAGTTTTCTTTAGGCCTAAGCTTGATTTTTTCATTTAACTTAGGTAATAGTTTCATGATGACTTTTGTATTTTATCCTGGATTTCAGGATAATAGTAATAATAATAGCAGGTACATCAGTTATAGCAGTAGGCATGATCCTTCTAGTTTTTTATTTTTCTTCTCTAGTCCTTAGTAAATGTATAATTTCTTTTCCTTATAGTATTTGCCTCTTTTTTTGGTTTATTTTCCATTTCTTTTAACTTTATCTGTAATCATTTTATTGTTCATAAATTATTTAAATTCCATCTTTACTACTATAAAGCATTTGCCTCATTTTAAGAGTTTAAAATATTTTGTTAATACTAGACAGTAAACTGTCCTATTAATAAGACTATATTTTAACACATAAGAGAAGTAAAATTAGTATTTGGGGAGGATGTCTAGCAGAAATGTGATGAAGGAATTGAAGAGTCTTGACAGGAAAAATAGGCAGCTTCAGCTTGTTCTCTATATGGGAGGAGAGTGAGTGGCAGTGGTATAAAAAATCTAAAAATAATTACCAAGAATTTATGGTGGATTGAATTTTCAAGCAAAGTGAAAAGTGGACCAGTGGTAATTCTAGGATTTTAGATCTAGGAAATCTAAAGAATCATTAGCAAGAATGAAAAAGAAAAAAAAGGAAAGGGTATTTTGACATCTAATGACAGTATTTTATATCTTAAATTTTAGACCTCAGTGGACATCTAAATACATCCCAAACACTTTTCCAGGGGTGCTTCCCTCTGAGAAATCATTCTCAGGTCAGTTTTTATGTACTGCTTTCTCATTATTGTTTCAGTGTGGACGCTCACAAGAAAACCCATTTACATTCTTCTTAGACACTCCTTTTTCTTCATTCTCACTATTCCTGCTCTTTAAGGCTATTTATCATCCAAAGATAATATTTTGAGAATCATTAGTTAACTACGTGATACCTTACAGAGGATTATGAAATAGATTTTTGAGTCATCTGCATGAAGATAATTTTGAAGTCTTAGGAGACTTTTCACAGGGATGTAGTACAAAGTGAAAAGAACATGTACATTAAGGTATTTGAAATCTAACATAAGAGACTTCCTTGGAAGTGTATAGTAAGCCTTTACCAATTCCTCTTGTGTTCTGGGAAAAGGGTTCTAGAATGATGAAGAGAATTGTTCACAGAGCTATGTATTCCACTGGGGAGACTAGAACTTGGCTGAACAAGAAAGATTAGAATTTAACTTCAGTTTTAGAGTGACCTCTGAAGAGCTTTGTGTATCTCCCCTTGAAGGTAAGGAATGATCACATGCTGGGGGAGGCCAAGTTGAACCTCAAAGATGAAATGTGCAATTCAGACTTGTTAATGCAGACAAGTACTCTACATTTTGAAGCCCCTCATTAGATGTGAGTTGAACAAAAAGCATCATACTCTGAATTGTGGTTAGTTTGTTTATGATGTTATGACTATTTGGACCAAGTTTGTGGTTCATGTTAAAGGGGTTGTGGGGTTTTTGCATATGAACTGTTACTTGCAGTGTTTGTGGAAACTACTGTAACTAGATCTTTTTGTTTTCTATAGCCTATGCAACTGTTGCTATCTAATAATAGTAAGAAAAGCTTATAATCTCCCTCAATGTATGCTGTTAGAGACAAGGCAGAAAATATTTTTCAATATACTTACTGTGATTTTTCTTGAAAAATACTGCCTTACCTTCTCTAAGCCTGAATGTTGGTTAATCTCCTAGTCTTTAAAAATTTTAAAGCTGATGATAAATGCAAAGAAAAATGACAGACTATTTTTGAGCATCAGGTATGTGATATGTTCCTCATAATTGCATTTTAGAGTTATATTTATGATGTAGAACAGGGATCGGCAAGTTACAATCCTTGGGCCAAATATGAAAACCAGCTGCCAGCTTTTTAAGTAAAATTTAATTGGAATAAAGCCATGCTCATTTGTTTACATATTGTCTATGGCTGCTGCCTTGCTAAAACATTGGAGTTGTGTAGCTGTGGCAACAGACCACATACCCCACAAACCTTAAAATACTTATTATCTAGTCCTTTATACAAAAGCCTTGCCAACTCTTAATGTAGAGGGCTAAGAAAATAAATTAATATCTCTTGATATGAATAAAAATATTGAAAGCGTTTCTGAAAAAAAATCATAATATTTTGCTGTTATAGATTACCAGGACTTTAGATTATGCTCATCAGGCAGAATTCTGTGGAAAGCTTAGAAACCTTACCAGGCAATAATAGGAAACAAGCCCTAATTTTAATTTGAAATCTAGGCATCATATAAATAATTTTAGAAAGAAATACTAGTTCTGCATCACAATTTCATTAATATGTTTTAAAGAATCAAACATGATCTTTGAGAAATACATTTATATTGATAGATATTACAAACATTTATGTATGCATCATATTCTTCCTTCTAAACCAAATTCGCATTGAAAAAGATTCAAGGTCTTACTCATCTATTTCCATAATTTCATGTACTACTTCTCCATCTATCTGTATTTTTTTCAGTGTTTAACCTAAGATGATACATTATAAAAATAGAAGAAAAATAAATTATTAGAAAAGTGAAATTTAAAAGATCCAAAAAGATTCATCAGACATAAAATTTACTGTCAAATTCCTATACAAATTTCCAAATGCCTAACCCTAATTTTTATATATATCTCATCATAATTTGGTAAATAGTTTGCAAACCACACCTTGAGCACAATAGCTAGAGGACGATGACATTCTATCCTTATTCAAAGCTTAGTTTTTAGGTACTGAACTTACTTAACCAGTTAATATTCTCACTTTGTTTCCTTTTGTATTTTTACTTGCCTGGTATTTTTACTGTTTATACATGTATTGCAAGTTTAGGATCCCTATAAGAATTGGAAAAAGGATCCAAGAATGTATAACTTGGATCCTGCATTTAAAGGGTTTACTGGCAGTTAGGGAGATGATACATTTAAATAGATAAATACGTGATAAGTATATAATAAGTATAGAAGAAAAAGTGGTTAATTCTGTCTTGAATCTCTCAGATGACTTCACAGAGGGAAGCAACATATTTTCTGGATATAAAAATTTAAAAATTTGAAGAAGCAGAATAAGGGCATTTCTGGCAAGATAAGGGCATATATAAAGGCATAAAACCATATATGTCCTAGGAATACATAGCGTTTTGTATTGCTAAAAAAAAGTTATTGTGAGAAAATAAGCTAAAAGCTAGTTACCTGCTGCTGTGCTAAGTCGCTTCAGTCGTGTCCGACTTTGTGCGACCCCATAGACAGCAGCCTACCAGGCTCTGCCATCCCTGGGATTCTCCAGGCAAGAACACTGGAGTGGGTTGCCATCGCCTTCTCCAATGCATGAAAGTGAAAAGTGAAAGTGAAGTCACTCAGTCGTCTCCGACTCTTAGCAACCCCATGGACTGCAGCCTACCAGGCTCCTCCATCTATGGGGTTTTCCAGGTAAGAGTACTGGAGTGGGTCGCCATTGCCTTCTCCAAAAGCTAGTTAGGGAGAGCTGTTAATAGATTATGCCATGATCTATAGTTTGGATTTATCTAGGTTGAAATCTTACTAGTAGACTCCAAACTTTCTAATTTGTAGAGAACCTTTTAAAACAAAACTACCACATTCTAGAGAACTCTTAATAAGTAAACGTAGCATTTTATTAGTATAAACTTATCCTGGAATTTCAAACATACCTTGTATTTCAAATAAAGTAAATTGATCGATGGATATAGTAAGAAATTAAAATTAGCAGTTTACTTTAAAGTTGTTCTTCATATCAGCCTGAACATCCACTTTATTTCTGAATTTTATTTTTATTGCATTGCGTCTAGGAAATTCTGGTTCTTCAGATAAGTAGTGGCAAATGATAATGTTCTTAATTCATTTTCCTTTCTCGGGATGCTCTTAAAATAAATTGATTCAGACTTTAGAGAAATAGTAAGATTTTTTTTTTCTCATCACAAAGTGTAAGTTCTTTTGTAGGGAGGTGATAGAATTGACTCATTAGTCAGTTCATTTTGTCATTGTTCAGTGTGAAAATAATGTATCTTGTAATATTCTGAGATATTCATTGATAACATTTTTTAAATGCTCACATTTTTGTGCTGATCTCTGTTAAAAATTTCAGAACAGCTTAATTACTTGAATGATGACTCAACTGTAAGGATCCGTTTCATTACTGACACTTTATATGCATCTATAAGCTTGGTAACATTTGTGACTTTTGTCATATTGAGGTTTTTAAACTTGTTACAATGCTATGTATCATATTAATGTGCCTATTATATTTGAAAGATATTTATATAAAGATTTTTTAACGACTAAAAGTATTGTTTCTTTTGAAGTATTTATACTTTGCTTCAGGATATCTACTTAAGTTTGGTATGATGAAAATGAATTTTGAAGTTTTCTATCTGTAACAGTACAGTTAACCCAGGGACAAAAAGAAAAATCCATCAATTTAAATGATAATCTATATGTGATTAGGCAACACTTTTGAAATATCTTAGTATCCAATCCTTATTAATGAATAGTTATTACTTAATGAAAGCTGGCAAAAGCTTTTATAGGAGCTTCCACTTCTGAGATTTTAAAATTTTTATCTACTTCCCTTAATAGAGTTGTCTCAACAATTCTTACAGTTTAGTTGATGATGTGTTAAAAACTGATTTAAACATTAAAATTTTCTTGTTGTTTGTATGTTGGTTTAGCATCCTTGAATTGACCTATTTGAGACACTTCTACAAAAATAAATGCAGAGATCTGCCACATTCAATTTCTAATGCAGTTAAATTGGAAATATTTTACATAATTTCAACATTTTAATTAAGCATATGTGATGACTAATTTTGTATTGTCTGCATTTTTAGACATGTACCACTATTTGAGTTTTTTATAAGTTTACTAATTTAATATATTTGTCGTACTGTCATATAGGATTTAATAAGGCTTTTGTCCAATCATGTATGCTGTTGTTCATAGGTAATATGGTGACTTTGTTCTGAGCACATTTTATAACTTCATATACACTTTTTTTTTCTTCAAAATTGTGGAACTTGTCAAAGACTATCATTACAGGATTCCCCTTGATATGTGAAAGCAGAGCTTTCTTCTGAAAGCTTTCGTAAGCCAAAATGGTGTAAAGTGAAGAAGCAGTTAACTTAGGACACATATTGCTAATGTATGCACAAAATAAATCCAGATAAAGCATAGATGCTCACAGACACAGTTCAGAGCTCTGGGACTTGATGCTGAGATGTGGAGTGTGGTTCTCAGGGAAGGAACTTGGAGGTGCAGCTCTTCCTCTTGGGGTGTACACTGTCTCAGTAGTGGCTCCCTGCCAAACAAACACTGAAGGCTGGTTTTGACTTTTTGCCTCTTTTTTGTAGAAGGGAAAATTCTCTTTGGATTTTTGTGGCTGGCAAAAACAGGCACCAGTATAGATATTTTGTAAAAGTAAAGTGACATAAAGTGAAGTCTTGGGAAGGTAGAGGATAGTTTTATTTGCAAACCTTGACGTATAAAACCCAATGAAAAATAATCATTTAAAATTTGCCACTGCAACGTAAATTCTACTGACAGATGACTATCATTGAAATTTAGTACTGTGTTTTAGCTTTGAGAGCTCCCAAATGTTAGCTGAAAGAGCAGCTGTTACTAATTAATAGGAAAGCTCTGAGATGTCGTGAATGAAATCAGTCTCAATACATCCATGTTAACACCTATGTAAGATTCCTTCTTTTAACTAGGGATCCATTTCTAGTTTTATAGGTAATTATTTCATAACCTATGCTGGAAAAAGTAGAACTATAACCCAAACTTAGAGTAACTCTATCACATGAGTGAAGAAATACACAAAATTCATAAGCCCTTCTATTTAACTTGTTCTAATGCGCTGAAGGGACAAATAGATGCACCTGAGCCATGCCTGCAACTAATTGAACACTGCTTGCCAAACCTATAATGTTTGCAAAATTTTACTTGAGTGTATGCTTGTTGAATTGAGAAAGCAAACATGAAATATGATCAGAGCCATAACCTTGTTATACATTATGCCATTTTGTGTACTGAAGTAGCAGGCCAGGTTTTATTTTGAGGTTTACCCCAAATCACATAATACAGCACAATTTAATGTATGCTTTTTAAAACTCAGTTTTTAAAATAGTTTAAAATTATTCAGAAGAAACTTAAATGATAGTGTTAGCTGAATCTCTTAATCACCTCTACTAAAAAATATAAAACCATTTATCAGAAACAATTTAAATCATTAGATCTCAGCATTTGTTGCTAGGAGGACTTGGTAAAGCAAGGCTGCTCCCCCTACCTGCGAGTTTCTGATTTAATAGTTCTGGGGTGGAACCCAAGAATTTGCATTTCTAACAAGTTTCCAGGTGATGCTGATGTTGTTGAGTCAGATACCACACTTGGAGAACCACTGCCTTCAGCGGCATAACCAAAGAAGTCCTTAGGTAAGGAAGAGTTATTACATGTTTGGTTTTAATAAATACAACCATTTGAGGAATGAACTGAAGTCCTGAGCTCAGGAATCTCACCACTTATGGGGCAATTATAGACAAAAGGATTGTTTAGAAAAGGAAGATGAAAATTGGGAGTGGGATTGAACATTTTTGAAGTAAAGTCTGTTGATTTTGTGATTGAACTGAAAGTGTGAGATATGAAAAGGAATTGTTGCTGACGGCTAAATTTACTAGTTTGGGTACATTTTGATCCCAGTAAATAAAGTAGTAATTGTTGGAGTGAATGTGCAGAAGTCTTGATATCAGGATATTAACAAGCTATTGAAGTCTTCTGAACACGTTAGGTTTCAGATATTTGTGGAATACCTATATGGAAATATCCAAGAAGCTGTTAGAAATATCTGTGCCTTATCCTCTGTGCCTGAGGATAAAAATGGAATTTGATAGTCATTTTCAAGCTGTTTTTCTACTGCTTCTCTTTCTCCTTTCTGTGTACTGTGCTCAGTCGCTCAGACATATCTGATTCTTTGTGACCCCATGGACTGTAGCCTACCAGGTTCCTCTGTCCACAGAGTTTTCCAGACAAGAATGCTGGAGTGAATTGTCATTTCCTACTCCAGGAGATCTTCCCAACCCAGGGATCGAGGTCATGTCTCCTGCATTGACAGACAAATTCTTTACCACTGTGCCACTTAGGAAACCCCTATCAAATGTTTTTTCCTTCATCTTCTAGTCAGTCCTTTAGAATCATATTGAGTTGTCGAACTGCTCATTAGAGCAAGTAAATTCAAATGTTGGCATCATTTTTTGTGGTGTCTAAAATGAGCATTGAAAATTAATTACTTTTATATAATTTTAGGAGTTGTTATTTGGGGCAGTTAACAAAAGAAAACAATTGACCTAAGCTCTATATTTGATAGATTTCTCTCCCTTATATCAACTGGAGAGTAAAGTATATGGTTTTCTGTGCTTACTGTTGAGTTAAATTCACCCATTCCAGTCTATTTTAGTTTGCTGATTCCTAAAATGTGAATGTTCACTCTTGCCATCTCCTGTTTGACCACTTCCAATTTGCCTTGATTCATGGACCTAACATTCCAGGTTGTTGCTCTTTACAACATCAGAGTTTACTTCTATCACCAGTCACATCCACAGCCATGTGTTTTTGCTTTGGCTCCTTCTCCTCACTCTTTCTGGAGTTATTTCTCCACTAATCTCCAGTAGCATATTGGGCACGTATCAACCTGGGGAGTTCATCTTTCTGTGTCCAATCTTTTTGTCTTTTCATACTGTTCATGGGGTTCTCAAAGTGAGAATACTGAAGTGGTTTTCCATTCTCTTCCCCAGTGGACCACATTTTGTCAGAACTCTCCATCATGACCCATCTGTCTTGGGTGGCCCTACACACACAAGCATGGCTCATAGTTTCACTGAGTTACATGAGGCTGTGGTCCATGTGATCAGATTGGCTAGATTTCTGTGATTGTGGTTTTCAGTCTGTCTGCCCTCTGATGGAGAAGAATAAGAGGCTTATGGAAGTTTCTTGATGGGAGAGACTGACAGAGGAGGAAACTGGGTCTTGTTCTGATGGGCAGGGCCGTGCTCAGTAAATCTTTAATCCAGTTTTCTTTTGATTAGGGGGGTTCTGGGCTGTGTTCCTTCCTTATTATTTGACCCAAGGCCGAACTATGGTAGAGGTAATGAAGATAATCTACTTCAAAAGGTCCCATGTACACACTGCTACACTCAGTGCCCCCAACCCTGCAGCAGGCCACCACTAACCCACGCCTCTATGAGAGACTCATGGGCAAATCTGGGTCAGATTCTTGTGGGGGTAACTGCTCCTTTCTTCTGGGTCCTGGTGGGCACAAGGTTCTGTTTCCCCTCTCCAAGAGTCTGTTTCCCCAGTCCTGTGTAAGTTCTGGCAGCTCTATGGTGGGGTTAATGGCGACCTCCTCCAAGATCACTTATGCCATACTCAGGTCTACTGGACCCAGAGCCTCTGCCCATGCAGCAGTCTACTGCTGACCCATACCACCTCAGGAGACTCTCAAACGCAGTTCTGTCTCACTCTCTATGGGGTCTCTGGGTCCTGGTGCTCACAAGGTATGTTTGAGCCCTCTGAAGGTCTCTGGCGAGTATGGGGTTTGATTGTTAATGAAATTTTTCCCCTCCTATGGTCTTTCTGGGGCTTCTCCTTGGCCCTTGGACGTGGGGTACCTCTTCAAAGTCACTCCAGCACCTGCTGTCTTGCTGGGGCTCTCTGCCCTTGGACATGGGGTGTCTCCTCATAGTCACAATCAAGGCAAATTGGAACTGGTCAAATGAGTTGGCAAGAGTGAATATCAGCATATTAGCAATCAGTGAACTAAAATGGACTGAAATGGGTTAATTTAATCAGATGACCATTATATCTACTACTGTGGGCAAGAATCCCTTAGAAGAAATGGAGTAGCCATCATAGTCAACAAAAGAGTCCAAAATGCAGTACTTGGATGCAGTCACAAAAACAACAGAATGATCTCTGTTCATTTCCAAGGCAAAGCATTTAATATTGCAGTAATCCAAGTCTATGCCCAGACCAGTAATGCTGAAGAAGCTGAAGTTGAACGGTTCTGTGAAGACCTACAAGATGTTTTAGAACTAACACCCCCAAAAGATGTCCTCTTCATTATAGGGGACTGGAATCCAAAAGTAGGAAGTCAAGAAACACCTGGAGTAACAGGCAAATTTGGCCTTAGAGTACAGAATGAAGCAGGGCAAAGGCTAATAGAGTTTTGCCAAGAGAACGCACTGGTCATAACAAATACCCTCTTCCAACAACACAAGAGAAGACTCTACACATGGACATCACCAGGTGGTCAACACCAAAATCAGATTGATTATATTCTTTGCAGCCAAAGACGGAGAAGCTGTATACAGTCAGCAAAAATAAGACCAGGAGGTGACTGTGGCTCAGATCATAAATTCCTCCTTGCAAACTTCAGAGTTAATTTGAAAAAAGTAGGAAAACCACTAGAACATTCAGGTATACCCTAAATAAAATCCCTTATAATTATGCAGTGGAAGTGAGAAGTAGATTCAAGGGATTAGATCTGATAGACAAAGTGCCTGAACAACTATGGACACAGGTTTGTGACACTGTACAGGAGGCAGTGATCAAGACCATCCCCAAGAAAAAGAAATGGATAAAGGCAAAATGGTTTTCAGAGGAGGCCTTACAAATAGCTATGAAAAGAAGAGACGTGAAAGGCAAAGGAGAAAAGGAAAGATACACCCTATTGAATGCAAACTTTCAAAGAATAGCAAGGTGAGATAAGAAAGCCTTCCTCAGTGATCATGCAAAGAGATAGAGGAAAACAATAGAATGGGAAAGACTAGAGATCTCTTTAAGAAAATTAGAGATACAAAGGGAATATTTCATGCAAAGATGGGCACAATAAAGGACAGAAATGGTATGGACCTAACAGAAGCAGAAGATATTAAGAACAGGTGGCAAAAATACACAGAAGAACTATACAAAACAGAGCTTAATAACCCAGATAACCATGTTGGTGTCATTACTCACCTAGAGCCAGGCATCCAGGAATAGAAAGTCAAGTGTGCATTAGGAAGCATCACTAGGAGCAAAGCTAGTGGAGGTGATGAAATTCCAGTTGAGCTATTTCAAATCCTCAGTGATGATGCTGTGAAAGTGCTGCACTCAGTATGCCGGCAAATTTGGAAAACTCAGCAGTGGCCACAGGATTAGAAAAGGTCAGTTTTCCTTCCAGTTCCAAAGAAAGGCGATGCCAAAGAATGGTTGAACTACCACACAATTGCACTCATCTCACACACTAGCAAAGTGATTCTCAAAATTATCCAAGCCAGGCTTCAACAGTATGTGAGCCGTGAACTTCCAGATGTTCAACCTGAATTTAGAAAAGGCAGAGGAACAAGAGATTAAATTGCCAGCATCCATTGGATCATCAAAAAAGCAAGGGAGTTCCAGAAACACATCTACTTCTGCTTTATTGACTACGCCAAAGCTTTGACTGGGTGGACCACAATAAACTGGAAAATTCTAAAAGAGATAGGAATACCAGACCACCTGACCTGCCTCTTGAGAAATCTGTATGCAGGTCAAAAAGCAGCATTTAGACCTGGCCATGGAACAACAGACTGGTTCTGAATCGGGAAATAAGTACGTCAAGGCTGGATGTTGACACTTTGCTTATTTAACTTATATGCAAAGTACATCATGAGAAATGCTAGGCTGGATGAAGTTGAGATTGCTGGGAGAAATATCAATAACCTCAGATACGCAGATGACACCATACTTATGGCAGAAAGCAAAGAAGAACTAAAGAGCCCCTTGATGAAAGGGAAAGAGGCAAGTGAAAAAGTTGGCTTAAAACTCAACATTCAGAAAATTAAGACCATGGCATTCAGTCCCATCGCTTCATGGCAAATAGATGGGGAAACAGTGGAAACAGTGACAGACTTTATTATTTTTGGTTCCAAAATCACTGTAGATGGTGACTTCAGCCATGAAATTAAGAGACACTTGCTCCTTGGAAGAAAAGTTATGACCAACTTAGATAGCATATTAAGAAGCAGAGATATTCCATTGCCAACAAAGGTCCGTCAGTCAAAGCTATGGTTTTTCCAGTGGACTGTGATGTGAGAGTTGGACTATAAAGAAAGCTGAGTGCCAAAGAATTGATGCTTTTGAACTGTGGTGTTGGAGAAGACAGAGTCACTTGAACAGCAAGGAGATCCAACCAGTCCATCCTAAAGGAAATCAGTCCTGAATATTAACTGGAAGGACTGATGCTGAAGCTGAAACTCCAATACTTTGGCCACCTGATGCAAAGAGCTGACTCAATGGAAAAGACCCTGATGCTGGGAAAGACTGAAGGCAGGAGGAGAAGGGGACGACAGAGAATGAGATGGTTGGATGGCATCACCAACTCAATGGGCATTAGTTTGAGTAGGCTTTGGGAGTTGGTGATGGACATGGAGGCCTGGCGCGCTGCAGTTCAGGGGGTCTGACAGCTGAGTTGGACACAACTGAGTGACTGAACTGAATTGTGCTTACTGTGGAAATAGAGTGGACTAAGTTTTCCTTCGTTGGCCACAGTCTACAGTGTATAAAATATAAACTGTTGGAACTCAGCAGGTAAATAATGACACTTGAAACTATGAAAGCTAAAATCTTTATACTGAAGCTATTTCTAAAACTTTCACACTGAACATGTATTCTCAACATTTTTTTGACTTCTACTAAATTTAATATTTACTTTGTATTGAATGCTGCTCTGAAAAAGACATAGTCTTTTTTATGTTTATTTGTGTTCTTTGCAGACAACTTAAAAAACAGTAATCAACCACAGCAGTGCTGTCTGTCATTTCTCTAGTGTTCTAAATCGTTTCCTTCTGAAAAATTTGGCAGAAGGGCAAATGGTAGTGAAATGTAACTAAACTATGTTAAACTGTGCTTTCTTAAATGATTTCTGAAATTGTTTGAGGCAAAGAGTTATAAATAATAGACTTTGAAAATACAGAGATTTAACATTTTTAACTTCATTTATTTTTTTATATATATGCCATGTCAAAGATAGCTAAATTGTTACTATGCTGACAGTTAAGTTTTAAAAACACTCTAGAATGCTGAATTTGTATCATTTTCCTATGAGTTTGCAAAGCTTTTTTACCCAGCATTCCTGTCAACATGTGTTAAATTTTTTCTCTGAGCACACAGAACTCCTGTGAAATGTCAAAAACATTGTTTTTAAGTAAAAAATGACACCTAAGAATGATAAGTATGATGATGTGATAAAGCAGAAACAGTTCTACCCAGAATGGTTTTTGCTAAATTAAAAAGAACTTGCAGAATTTTACAGACTAATGTTATTATACCTACAGTACAAAGTATCATAATTTATTATGGGTCAGAATTTACTTTAGTTGCTTTTAAAATGACTTTAATTGTCCTGTATTATCACTAAGGGTCTGCAAATGGCTTACTTTTGTTTTTCTGTTATATACTCTGCTACCTTTTATGGGGAAGTTAAGTGCTTTGTTTCTACAATGTAAAGACTTTCAAAGCTGTTGTATAAATGCTATGAGTGTTTTGTGTCGGAACCTCAGAGGTCATTTAAGATAATTAATTAGGCCATGGAATAAAGTAATAGAAGTTTTATTCTAATAGTAATAGCTAATAGAGGAAATAAGTTTGATTAATCTTTTCTATATAGACTGATACTTGGTATATCAAACTATCAGCTATATATGCATGATTGGTGTGTGTGGAATTGAAATTTTAAAATATAATATTTAATAAGACACCTACTGGTGCACTTTCTCCATTTTGATGCACTTTCTCCACGTGATATCTTTTGCAAATGTGACAGCCCTTAAAACCAGGTATGTAATTAAATCAGGTTTATAGATTATCATTTGAATTGCTATCTCACAAAATGTTAGACCAAAATTATCAAAATATTAAGAATACATACTCATATTCTTATTTTAGTAATAATTTTAAAATATATGTTTTGTTATTTTAAACTTCAATTTTGTCCATAATCTGTAATATTTGTAGTACAGTTGGCCCCTAAACAACTCAGGTTTGAACTGCACAGGTCCACTTATACACATATTTTTTTCAATAAATACTACAGTTCTGTACCATCCTTAGTTGGTTGAATTCCCAGGTGTGAAACCTCAGATACAGAGTAACCTCAGCATCTGTGGTAGATTTTGGTATCTGCGGTGGGTTCTGGGACAAATCCCCCTCAGGTACCAAGGGATGACTGTATATTAGTACCACAGCATGTGTATATAATTTATGAAGAAATAATAGCACTTATGAGTACACACTCAGCAGTTCTTATAGGGATACAAGTTCAAAATCAATTCATAAGAATGAATTTTTATTATGTTCTATTTTTACATATCTTGCTTTATACAACAAGGTTTATCTGTATAAATCCACTCAGTGTTCAAAGGTGGATATTATGATTACATCACAGATTTAAATACTTTGTCATTAAAAACATTCTGTAAATATATTTTATTGAGGTATATAATTGGCATAACATTGTATTAGTTTAGATATGCAATGTAATGTTTTGGCATTTGTATAGATTGCAAAATGATCACAAAATAAGTCCAGTTAACATACATCACCATACTTAGTTGGTGAGAACTTTCCTGATGAGGACTTTCAAGATCTGGCTACTGTCAAATATGCAATAGAATATTGTTAACTTCAGGCCGTTTGTTTGTTTCCTTTTTTTGGTTTTTTAGAGTCCACATTAAAGTAAGATAGAATATTTGTTGTTCTCTGTCAGATCTACTTCACTAAGCATAATATCCTCACAATCCATCTATGCTGTTGCAGATGCAAGATTTCATTCTTTTTTATTGGTGAATATTATTCATGTGTGTATAGACACCATATTTTCTTTATCCACTCATCCATTGATGGACATTTAGGTTATTTCCATGTCTTGGATATCATAAATAATGTTGTAGTGAACATGGTGACGCTTATATCTTCCTGGGGCTTCACTGATGCCTCAAATGGTAAAGAATCTGCCTGCAATGCAGGAGACCTGGGTTCGATCCCTTGGGTTGAGAGGATCCCCTGGAGAAGAAAATGACAAATCACTCCAGTATTCTTGCCTGGAAAATTCCATGGACAGAGAGCCTGGCAGGCTAAGATCTGAATTAGTGGTTTTGTTTCCTTCAGATAAATTCTCTGAAATGAAATTGCTGAATTATATGGTACTTCTGTTTTAAATTTTGAGGAATCTTAATACTCTTTTCCATAGTGGCTACACTAATTTAATTCTTACCAGCAGTGCACAAGGGTTACCTTTTCTCCGTATCTTCACCAACCCTTGTTATTTCTTGTGCTTTTTATAATAGCCGTTCTGACAAGTGTGAGGCAATAAATCTCATTGTGGTTTTGATTTGCATTTCTGATTTTGGGAAATGCTGAACCTTTTTTTCATGTACATGTTTTTATTTGTATGTTTTCTTTGGAAAAATGCCTATTTAGACACTCTGCCCCTTTTTTGTATTGTTTATTGAATTTTGTGAGTTTTTTATATTTAATCAGATTGTTGTTCTTCAGTTAAGTTGTGTCTGACTCTGTGACCCTGTGGACTGCAGCATGCCAGGCTTCCCTGTCCTTCACTTCCCATAGTTTGCTCAAACTCATGTCCATTGAGTTGATGATGCCATCCAGCCATCTCTTTCTCTGTCACCCCCTTCTCCTCGTGCCCTCAATCTTTCCCCACAGTAGGGGCTTTTGCAATGAGTTGGCTCTTCTCATCAGGTGGCCCAAGTATTGCAGCTTCAGCATCAGTCCTTCCAATGAATATTCAGGGTTGATTTCCTTTAGGATTAACTGGTTTGATCTTCATGCTGTACAAGGGACTCTCAAGAGTCTTTTCTAACACCACAGTTAGAAGGTACCAGTTCTTCAGTGCTCAGTCTTCTTGATGGTCCAACTCTCACATCTGTATGTGGCTACTAGATAAGCCATAGCTTTGACTATACGTACCTTTGCCAGCAAAGTGAATTTTGCTTTTTAAAATGCTGTCTAGATTTATCATAACTTTTGTTCCAAGGAATAAATGTCTTTTAATTTCCTGGCTGCAGTCACATCCGCAGTGATTTTGGAGCTCAAGAAAATAGAGTCTGTCACTGTTTCCATTTTTTTCCCCATCTATTTGCCATGAAGTGATGGGACTGGATGTCATGATCTTGGTTTCTTTTTTTTTTTTTTATTATTGTTTTTGCCATACATTGTCATGATATCACCATGGGTTTACATATGCTTCCCCTCCGGGTCCCCCCTCCCTCCTCCCTCCCCCCCGGGAAATCTCGCTGCACCAGTCCCGAGCATCAATCCTGGGCTGGCGATTGATTAGACACATGACAATTAACATGCTTCAATGCCCTTCTCCCATCTCATCCCACCCTTACCCTCATCCACAAAGTCCACAAGTCTATTCTAT
>ML663567.1:11333174-11364593 GCA_007570785.1 Antilocapra americana | reverse complement strand
CCAGAAACTATAAAACTCCTAGAGGATAACATAGGCAAAACACTCTCCGACATAAACCAAAGCGGGATCCTCTATGACTCACCTCCCAGAATATTGGAAATAAATGTATTTTTAAAGATGATGCGGAATGATGAATTCCCTGGGTTAAAAAAAAAGATAACTTTAGTTATGTATGTGAAATCGCAGTTTAGGTGCTCATCAGGGAACTAAAATTCCACAACAAATTTAGAAACATCTTCCTATTCACTACTCCCATCAATAGTTCACTCTTCAGAAGATATTGTCATTGTCCTCCCCAACTCCCAAGGCACTGACCTTTAGAGACATTCTTTATATCAAATCTTAAGATAGTATCCATTGAATTATTTCTCTTCATTGGTCTAATTTGATTTTATCTTCTATGACTTTAAAACTGAATAATTTTGAGAGCCTCCTTGATGATCTAACATCACTAGTCTCTCTTCCAATCATACTTTACTCTTGCTGTAAAAATAATCTTTTTTTGACAACAGGTTTTCAATATCTGTCTTCCCTGTTAAGAAACTTTATTTCAACTGCAAACAAGTGCAGAGTTTCATGAAGGCTATTTCAACCTTCCCTCTTTTAGGGTTATTTGATTTGGGCATCTGTCACCACATTGTTTACCAAGTTCACCTCACTGACTAGTCACCTGTACTGTTTATCCCCCTACATTCTGTATGCTTCCTTCCAAAACTTCACCAAGTTCAAAGTGAACTGCTTTACCATGTACAAGTCATTGTACCATGCTGCCAGGGCCGGCATTCCCTCCTTTCATTTTTGTCCCACCCTTTACTAATGTCATCTTCTATTCTGGTTATGCAATAATTCATTGTCTTTTGCTTAAGGTTTTACTTCCTCCTTCTGTGGGATAATTCTGGAGAATGCTTTCCTTTCAATTCAATCTTAAATCACAGTTATCTCCTCTTTTGCTGCTGCTGCTGCTGCTAAGTCGCTTCAGTCGTGTCCAACTCAGTGCAACCCCATAGACAGCAGCCCACCAGGCTCCGCTGTCCCTGGGATTCTCCAGGCAAGGATACCGGAGTTGGTTGCCATTTCCTTCCCCAATGCATGAAAGTGAAAAGTGAAGATGAAATCGCTCAGTCGTGTCCAACTCTTCACGACTCCATGGACTGCAGCCTACCAGGCTTCTCCATCCATGGGATTTTCCAGGCAAGAGTACTGGAGTGGGGTGCCATTGCCTTCTCCAGTCCCCTCTTTTAATTATCATTTATTCTATTTCAGAATTATTTTGTGCTCCTCTTGCACCTTATTTATATTCATTACTTTTCATTTTACCTTATATCAAATATAGTTGTATTTATGCGCTTTTTGTTGCTAAGTACTCAGGGTACAACTTGAGGCCTGATTTGAATTTGTACCCTCTTATGGGATGAAACACTGGGAAAGAGTGGGCACAGGAAGAAGAACTGGATCTGTGTGATACTTGCCTTCTCATTTTGGTAGTTGCCAGCTCTCCTTTAGATTAATCTGGCTATGATATGATGATTTTGAGGAATCAAAATGTTATAAAGCCTTTCCTATTCCAGTTTCAGCCTTTGAATAATGAAAATTGAATTAAACTAAAAACCTTATTAATGAGTTATGAAAATTGAAATTATTGAGGGTAAATCTGAGCCTTGATTTTTTTTTACTTAAATATGTATTTGAAACCTTATTTGAAGATTAACAGCTTATCATTTATTTTTTATTCATCTAACAGAAAAATATATAGGAAAGTCTCCTAGTGACTTGTTGGGGGAGGGTGTCAGGAGAATAAAGTAACTTGAAAGATGAATAGAAATTTGGAAGGCAAAATTCCTGGAAATGGTGAATGGGAGAGGGATAGAGAAGAGAGGCAGGACTGGGCCAAGTATGAGAAATCATTCCAACAGAAGCTTAATAGTGACAACTGAGAATGGGATTTAATAGAATTTAGGCCAGAGAGGAAAATATTCCAGATCTTGAAGGGGCAATGTAGACAGTTTACATCATATCAATTTTATCACATGGTTATCTGGGTAAGGATTTAAGGAATGGGAGTAGCATCTTCACATGAATGGTTAAGAGGATAATTTAAACAATTGTTATTAGATAATTAAAGTCAAAATAACTTTGCTAAATTACTTAGATAATTTAGAGGTAGGTGTGTGTGTATTTCCCTGTTCTGAATATTACTTCACTTTTAAACCATTTTGGTGCTTTGAGTGCTTAACTAGTGTTAAATTTATAATCATAAGGAAATAGAATTTTGGAGCTTAAAGAATTCCTTAAAAAGTATTTAATTCAAACTTCTGTTTTTTAGGTGTGAAAACCAAGCACTATTGAAGTTAAGTAATCTTTCTAATGTTATATAGCTAGTAAATAGCAGAGTCAGGATTTGTATCAGTTTTATCTTAACTGATATATAGATATGCTTTACTACTAGGTATACTTCAGATATGTTTTTTTCACACTGTTTTATTAATATGATTTTATTTTACAATTTATGCCACTATGTACATATTGTAATTCACAGATTCAGAGTCACACCGACATAAACTGCAGTAGATGTCTCAACTTTGGCAGACTAGTGATTACTAAAGAGACCTTAGACTATGATAAATTGATCAGCTGGCTGCATATGTTAGAATTCCTTTCCAGTAACTGGCCTAAATTGTTTCATTGTTATAGAAATCTACATCAAGGTAAAACTCCATTAAAAGTCTTTATAATTTGTGTATAGAATGTTTAGTGTTTATAGAATGTTTATAGAATTCATTCAAATAAACCAAATTTCTAATAAGCTTTATTAAAAGACCAGTTAAGAAGATAAAACAAGTCACAAAATAGGCTTTCAGTCTCTACAGATATTAAAGTTTAAAATTCTAGCTTGCTAAGATGTGTGTGTGTGTGTTAGTCTCTCGGTTGTGTCTGACTCTTTGTGACCCCATGGCCTGTCCAAGGAATTCTCTAGGCAAGAATACTGGAGTTGGTTGCCATTCCTTTCTCCAGAGGATCTTCCTGACCCAGGGATTGAAGGCAGGTCTCCTGTATTGCAGGAGATACACTTGCTAGGATTCCAGACATTAAACACTGGAATACAGAAATTCATGACTAACTGCTGCTATTTAAATTGTATGTTACTATTAGGGTGCGTGATATTTTTTGATAGGACAGTTCATAACCATTCTAAATAGTCTAAGTAGTTACAGTGTTAGAAGTCATACAGTGAGTCTAGGAGTGATGACTTTTAATAGATCCTTTTTTTTTTAATGGGGCTTTAAATTTCCCCTGTCAGTCAAATGAGAATCATTTATTTAAAAAGAAGGAGGAGGAAGAGTTTCATTAATTTCAAAGTCCCTGGATTAGTACAAATTTAATTCAGTTCCATTCTCATGTTATCTGGGGGAACTTGAGGACCAGGTTCTTACTCAATGTAATTTCTTTCCCTTTTGAGTAAATGGCTTCTGTGTGACTTTTTATTGGCATTTAATTTGAAGTTTTTTTCTTAATATATTAAATATTGCCAGGCAAGTATTTATCAGTGCCAGGAATTCAGACAAAGTCAGTAGAAAGGAGTCTGTTAAAGTTGTTGAAAGTGAAAATTGCTCAGTTCGTGTCCGACTCTTTGCGACCCCATGAACTATACAGTCCATGGAATTCTCCAAGCCAGAATACTGGAGTGGGTAGCCTTTCTCTTCTCCAGGGGATCCTCCCAACCCAGGGATCGAGCCTAGGTCTCCTGCATTGCAGATGGATTCTGAGCCACAAGGGAAGCCCAAGAATACTGGAGTGGATAGCCTATCCCTTCTCCAGTGGATCTTTCCAACCCAGGAATCAAACTGGGTTCTCCTTCATTGCAAGTGGATTCTTTACCAACTGAGCTATCAGGGAAGCCCCATGAAGTTGTTAAAAGAACATAAAGTCAGTATACTTAGACTATGAGAAGATGCCCCAATTCCAGCATGTCAGCATGTGGACATGTTGTTCATATCATCCTGATGAAGCAGCTCTGTTTTGGCCATGGGACCAAAAGGGAAGAAGTTGATACATTTATTTTTCACAGAACAGTAGTCTATTATTTTTTTGTAATTACAACATTGTTCTCTTCTCACCAAACATACGATATCTGAATTGCTCACATTATTAGTATTGTTTTCATTCTATTTTTAAAACTCCTTAATATAGTCACCTATTTTGTCAGCTCATGATGGAGAACATATTTGTGAACTTTCTTATCATGTATTTATTGTCATAGTGAAGTGAAAGTTGCTCAGTTGTGTCCAACTCTTTGTGACCCCATGGACTGTAGCCTGCCAGGCTCCTCTGTTTATGGAGTTCCCCAGGCCACAAAACTGGAGTGGGTATCTGTTCCCTTCTCCAAGGGCTTTTCCCAACCCAGGGATCGAACCCAGGTCTCCCACATTGCAGGCAGCTTCTTTACCATCTGAGCCACTTATTACCTGCCAAAAGAATGGCATGACATTTTGGTTGCCATTATGCTGGAATCAAGATTGCTGGGAGAAATATCAATAACCTCAGATATGCAGATGACACCTCCCCTACTGCAGAAAGCGAAGAACTGAAGAGCCCCTTAATGAAAGGGAAAGAGAAGAGTGAAAAAGTTGGCTTAAAACTCAACATTCAGAAAACTAAGATTATGGAATCTGGGCCCATCACTTCAGAGCAAATAGATGGAGAAACAGTAGAAACAGTGACAGATTTTATTTTGGGGGGCTCCGAAACCACTGCAGATGGTGACTTCAGCCATGAAATGAAAAGATGCTTGCTCCTTGGAAGAAAAGTTATGACCAACTTAGATAGCATATTAAAAGAGCAGAGACGTTACTTTACCAACAAAGGTCCATCTAGTCAAAGCTATGGTTTTTCCAGTAGTCATGTATGGATGTGAGAGTTGGACTATACAGAAAGCTGAGTGCCAAAGAATTGATGCTTTTGAACAGTGGTGTTAGAGAAGACTCTTGAAAATCACCTGGACAACAGGAGATTCGACCAGTCTATCCTAAAGGAAATCACCTCTGAATATTCATTAGAAGGACTGATGCTGAAGCTGAAACTCCAATACTTTGGCCACCTGATGAGAAGAACTGACTCATTGGAAAAGGCCCTGATGCTGGGAAGGATTGAAGGTGGGAGGAGAAGGAGACAACAGAGGATGAGATGGTTGGATGGCATCACCGACTCGATGGACATGAGTTTGATAGGCTCTGGGAGTCGGTGATGGTCAGGGAGACCTGGTGTGCTGCAGTCCATGGAGTCGCAAAGAGTCGGACACGACTGAGCAACTGAACTGAACTGAACTGGTGCTGGAGAATTGCAGTTTCATCGGTAACCTGTGTCCTTAATTCTCTTTCAGCTAAATTTTTTCAGGGAGAGGAAGCAGTCATGCTTAAGGCTTGAATTCTGGAGTGAGAGCTACAACAATAGGATTTGAATTAGTATTAAGACATAGACTTTAGCCTGATAATCTTCTGAATTTCACAACTTGAGTTTTTCTTAATACCACATTTAAGTTTAGCCATTCCAGCTACTGGAAATAATTCTATATTTAAGAACATATACTGAAAGGAATTCAAGGTCAGGATTTTATGATCTTAGCATCAACTCATTTCTTGGCATTACATTTTATTTGTACCTTGATTGTAGTAATTAAGCTCTTGCCTTGACCTCTTTCAAGCCCCTTTTTATATCTATCTCTAGCAGTTGAATCTTTGTGTTTGCATCTACAAATGGATCTATGCTTTGTTTTCTTGCACATTATCCTAGTTCCTTCCAGTTTATAAAGTGGTGCTTTGAATACTCAGATTTTGCCTTTCATGGTTCCTTAAAGGCCGAATTTGGCAGCACTCTGCTCAGCTCCCTGGTCACTTGTACTCCTTCCTATTGCCTATTGTTAGATTACTTCATGCTACTTTGAGTCATTCTTTGCCTATTGAATGGAACTTAGACTATCTATACACTGCCAATTTCTGTAATAGCCAGTCTGGATTACCTTTCCCTTCCTGCTACTTAGAATTTCCCTGATTACCATCTCTACTTCAAAGGTCTTTCTGATCTCTGGGTCTTTGCATACTGACTAGCATCAGTGTAAAACCCATTCTTAATCTGAATCTCTGTTTTTAGGGCAGTAACATGAAAATTCTGTGTGAAAATTGGCTAATTCTGAAAATCCAGTGGACCAATGAAGCCTATTGAGTGTAACTCCATGTTGTGTTTGGAAGTTTAGAAATAGAAAAACATTTATCTGAGTCAAACTTGTATATTGCCTAAGGAGATAGAAAATTGTAAAAGCTAAGTAACTATAAACTGTCTGGGTTTCTGTTTTATTTTTTAGTAGTTTTTGGAAAACTAGATCCAAAAAATGTGGGAAGAAAAGGATAAAAACACCTGTTAGTTCATGGTGAGTCTTACATTTGAAGTAATTAACCATGAGTGCAGACTATCTCCTGTAGGCATCATGTTTTATGACTTTTCAAAATTTTGGAAAGTATGATATTAATTGTAATTTGCTAACATAGTTAACATTTCAAATAGATAAGATGGATTTCTTTAGTAAAACAATACAGTAAGAGAGTCATTTTCTCAATGAACCATAGGCTAACAATACAATAGAGTTTATTTAAAAGAATAGGGCATAGCTTACTTAAAAATATCACAAATATGTCTTTTATTTAGTTCATTAAGTATAAATTTAGCTGCCTTACAGCACAGCATGTGAATAAATCAAAGTACTTTTTAAAGTCAACGGATTTTGTTTATAGTTTAAAATATGTATCTTTAAATATTTTTTAAAAAGAATATAAACAGTACATGACCAGTGAATAATTTTGAGTAGTAAATGATTATATTTCTGTTAGAAAAATCACTCACTGTCTTTAAATCAAAGCTGATCTCTTTCTTAAAGTGAAACTTGTATTTCTGATTTCATATTTTCCTTTTTCAAAGAAAGAGCTTGGATTATCGTTTCCATGCAAGTAAAGCCAAACTGTGAGTGTACCCCTAAGTAGTTATGGACCCTGTAATTTATGGATTCTCATAACTAATTAGTTATTTCAACACAACACCTAAGATTATATGATACATAACCTGTATGTATTGCAAATGTATAATAATTTTCTAAATGCAAACTTTTAACTGCTTATCAAGTTGTACATTATAAATAAGTAATTAATGGCAAATGATAATTTAGTTGATTATTTGATTTGATTAAAAACCATATTTGTTGTCTGTCGTTTTCAAAGTGACACCTGGTAAACAATCTTTTGTTCATATTATCTGTAAGCTAATACAGTTAATTTTATAAATTAATTGGAACCCATGCTGTGTAGATGGTTCTAAATTACAGCTTTTGGTTAGTAATTTGTGGAATACTATTTAAAATGTGTAGTAAGGCCCTAAATCTATTTGGATAAAGGGCTTTGTAAAAAAAAAAAAAAAAAAAGAAGGGGAAAATAGCTCATGTCTTGTGCACGTCATTGCTACCAGAGTGATTTTTCTAACAGAAATCTAATCATTTCACTTACTACTCGAAATTATTCACTGGTTCACTGGTTACTTATTCTTTACATTTTTTCTTTAGTGTTTATGTTTGGCTGTGCTGGGTCTTCCTTGTCGTACACAGGCTCTTCATTCCTGCACACCAGCCTTCTCTAGTTGTGGCAAGCAGGCCAACTACTCTTTAGTTGCAGTATGCAGTTTCTCATTGCAGTTGTTTCTTTTGTTGTGGATCATGCGCTTTAGGACATGTGGGCTTCAATAGTTGTGAGTTGCAAGCTCCAGAGCATGGGCCCAGAGTTGTGGCACCCAGGCTTAGTTGCCCCTTGGCATGTGGGATCTTAGTTCCTGGATCAGGGATCAAACCTGTGTCGCCTGCATTGGCATGTAGATTATTAACCACTGGGCCACCAGAGAAGTCCTTGTCCATATTCTTGAATTACCTGGTATTATATTCCCTGGTAGCTCAGCTGATGAGGAATCTACCTGCAATGCAGGAGACCTTGGTTGGATTCCTGGGTCAGAAAGATCTCCTGGAGAAGGGGTATGCTATCCACTCCAGTATTCATGGGCTTCCTTGGTAGGTTCAGATGGTGAAGAATCTGCCTGCAATGTAGGACACCTGGGTTTGATCCCTGGGTTGGGAAGATCCCCTGTGTCATGTTCTTAAATAGTAAATCGCTAACATAAAAAACTCTGTGATTTTACCTTTGTCACCTAAACCAGCCTTATCTCCTGCTGTTTCTCCTATGTTATTTCTAGTCATATCATTCTGCTTGTTTCCTTTGCCTTTAACACCCCATGCTTTCTTTTAAAGCTTCAGAATATTATTTAAAAATATTATTTAAAAGTTTTACATTTTAGGATAGCCAACTATACATATATTTACCCTCTTAAACAAATAAATAAATGGGTATGTATGTATATACATGTAATGAGTTAACATGAGCTCATGGTCAGTGATGTACATTAGGAGTCAATTACTAAGGATAGTAAGTAAAAATTCTGGTAATTATAATTGTGGGCATGAGTTTCAGCTACAGAATGTAGACCAGATACCCAGAGGCTGCAGTTTTAGGAATGTTCACCACTGAATGTGGGAAAAAAATCATATTGTGTAAGTTGGGCTTCTTGACTGCAAACAGTTTAGACTGCTTTAATAAAAATGAAACAGTATACTAGAAAAAATTCAAGTGACTCAATCTGTTAAACCCAGAAGATTCAGGTTGGGCAGAAAACAAAGGATGCAACATAGGTAAGATTCTACTACAGCAATAGTCGACTTGAGGTACTACTACCTCAAGTAGTGCCATTGCCCGCAGATACTCTCAGCCATTGTCACTAACTCTCCTGACGCTAGAAACTCCTGCTACGCGTCTGCACCCTTAGCAATGGTGATGTTTCTAATTTATGAAGGAAAAGATGGATTATTAAATAAAATAAACTAGGTAGCCATATGGACAAAATAAATAAAATAGATTCCTACTCTACCATAATTTCATACAGATCAAAGTTTTAAACATTTGGAGAATAAAATCAGAAGTTCAAGGTAAAAAATATTAAAGGATATTTTTAAATAATACTTTGAAATGTGGAAGACACTCAGGGATGACACAAAAGCAAGAAACCATAATAAAAATAACTTTTACTACAGTAAAATTTTTAAAAACAGCCCTAAAATTTAAAATAAATTAAATCAAATTAAATCTCAAAAACGTATGGAATTGGTGGCATCACATAGACAGGAAGTACTCCAAGTGACCTGAAAACACAGAAGTTAGAATGTAACTCTCTAGTGACATAGGTCCTATGAAGACCTACAAGACCTTCTAGAATTAACACCCCAAAAAGATGTTCTCTTCATTATAGGGGACAGGAATGCAAAAGTAGGAAGTCAAGAGATACATGGAAAACAGGCAAATTTGGCCTTGGAGTACCAAATGAAACAGGCTAAAGGCTAACAGAGTTTGGCCAGAAGAACACACTGGTCATAGCAAACACCCTCTACCAACAACACAAGAGAAGACTCTACACATGGACATCAGCAGATGGTCAATACCCAAATCAGATTGATTATATTCTTTGCCCTCAAAGATGGAGAAGCTGTATACAGTCAGCAAAAACAAGACCAGGAACTGACTGTGGCTCAGATCATGAACTCCTTATTGCCAAATTCAGACTTAAACTGAAGAAAGTAGGGAAAACCACTAGGCAATTCAGGTACAACCTAAATCAAATCCCTTACACTTATACAATGGAAATGACAAATAGATACCAGGGATTAGATCTGATAGACAGAGTGCCTGAAGAACTATGGACAGAGGTGTGTGACATTGTACAGGATTCAGTGATCAAGACCATCCCCAAGGGAAAAAAGTGCAAAAAAGCAAAATGGTTGTCTGAGGAGGCCTTACAAATAACTGAGAAAAGAAGAGAAGTGAAAGGCAGAGGAGAAAAGGAAAGATACACCAATTTGAATGCAGAGTTCCAAAGAATAGCAAGGGGAGATAAGAAAGCCTTCCTCAGTGATCCGTGCAAAGAAACAGAGGAAAACAATAGAAAGGGAAAGACTAGAGATCTCTTCAAGAAAATTAGAGATACCAAGGGAACATTTCATGCAAAGATGGGCTCGATAAATGACAGAAATTGTATGGACCTAACAGCAGAAGATATTAAGAAGAGGTGGCAAGAATACACAGAATAACTATACAAAAAAGACCTTAATGACCCAGATAGCCATGATGGTGTGATCACTCACCTAGAGCCAGACATCCTGGAATGGGAACTCAAGTGGACTTCAGGAAGCATCGCTATGAACAAAACTAGTGGAGGTGATGGAATTCCAGTTGAGCTATTTGAAATCCTAAAAGATGATGCTGTGAAAGTGCTGCACTCAATATATTAGCAAATTTGGAAAACTCAGCAGTGGCCACAGGACTGGAAAAGGTCAGTTTTCATTCCATTCCCAAAGAAAGGCAATGCCAAAGAATGTTCAAACTACCACATGATTGCACTCATCTCATGCCCTAACCAAGTAATGCTCAAAGTTCTCCAAGCCATCGAAAAAGCAAGAGAGTTCCAGAAAAACATCTACTTCTGCTTTATTGCCTACACCAAATCAATCACAACAGTTGATTCACTGTGGAAAATTCTTCAAGAGATGGAAATTCCAGACCAGCTTACCTGCCTTCTGAGAAATCTATCTGTATCAGGTCAAGAAGCAGCACTTCAACTGGACATGGAACAACAGACTGATTCCAAATCAGGAAAGGAGTATATCAAGGCTGTATATTGTCCCCCTGCTTATTTAACTTACATGCAAAGAACATCATATGAAATGCCAGGCTGGATGAAGCACAAGCTGGAATCGAGATTTCTTGGAGGAATAGCAATAGCTTCAGATACGCAAATGGTATCACCCTTATGGCAGGAAGCAAAGAAGAACTAAAGAGCCTCTTGAAAGTGCAAGAGGAGAGTGAAAAAGTTTACTTAAAAAAACTCAACATTCAGAAAACTAAGATCATGGCATCTGGTCCCATCGCTTCATGGCAAATAGATGGGGAAACAATGGAAACAGATTTTATTTTGGGGGGACTCCAAAATTATTGCAGATGGTGACTGCAGCCATGAAACGAAAAGATGCTTGCTCCTTGGAAGAAAAGTTAAGACCAACCTAGACAGCATTTAAAAAGCAGAGACATTACTTTGCCAACAAAGGTCCATCTAATTAAAGCTATGGTTTTTCCAGTAGTCATGTATGGATGTGAGAGTTGGGCTATATGGAAAGCTGAGCACTGAAAAATTGATGCTTTTGGACTGTGGTATTGGAGAATACGCTTGAGAATCCCATGGACTGCAAGGAGATCCAACCAGTCAATCTAAAGGAAATCAGTCCTGAATATTCATTGGAAGGACTGATGCTGAAGCTGAAACTCCCAATACTTTGGCAAACTGATGCAAAGAACTGACTCATTGCAAAAGACCCTGATGCTGGTAAAGATTGAAGGCAGGAGGAGAAGGGGATGGCAGAGTATGAGATGGTTGAATGGGATCACTGACTTGATGGACATGAGTTTGAGTAAGCTCCAGGAGTTGATGATGGACAGGGAGGCCTGGCATGCTGCAGTCCATGGGGTCACAAAAAGTTGGACACAAGTGAGCAACTGAACTGAACTGAGTGGCATATACCCAACAGAAAAACCACATTAAAAAAAATAGATACTTTAACAACTGTTTACAGAAATATTGTTGGCAGTAATTTCTGTATTGTTATTCTCAGACTGGATTGTTTTTTCTTTTTTAAATGAGTAAATAAGTAATATTCTAATTTTATCATCATGGCCCCCTTGAGAACTTGGTATGGGAAACAGGAAATATAATATAAAATGAATAAATCTCTCTAGTACTAACTCTGAATTAGAACTATTAGTGAAACTCATAACTTTTCTCTTTAAGAATAAAACAATTGGAACTTCCCTGATGGTCCAGTGGCTGAGACTCTGAGCTCCTAAAGCAGGAGGCCCATGTTCGATCCCTGGTCAGGGAACTTGATACCACCTGCTGCAATTAAAGATCCTGCATACCGCAACCAAGACCCAGTGCAGCCAAATAAATTAATAAATAAATAAAAATATAAATATAAAAATAAAACAATTATTTCCTAGCTATGTCAAATGAGTAAATCCTAGAAACAAAAATTGATAGGAATGAAAGTCCTTAGTGCCCAGATTATGCTCTTAACATGTCATTTTACATGAAAAACAATTAGGAATTCTTGAAGAAATGGTTCATTGCAGATCTGGAAAAGGTAGATAACAAAGGTATGTGCATAGAATATTCTGGAAGGATACACAGAAACACTGTTAATACCAGTTATCATTGGGGAGGGGTAGATGGAATTGAGTGGCTTGGTAATATTGTAGACAGTACACTTTTTATAGTACACTTCTATCCTTTTTTGCATTTGTGCATTCTCTCTTATCAGCATGATAAAATCATTAAACTTATTTGCAGAGATAAATTCTTGCTCATTTTTATTGTCTGCCTGAAAGTGCATATTACTTGAGGTTGAGTTTAGCAGGATTTACCCATATAATGTGATTTAAGTAAAAACATTGTGGTATCATATGTGTATTTTAAAACATACTATTAACTTCTTTATTGGATCTACAAAAGTAAACATTATCTGCTAATAGGTTACCACCTGATTAGTATGAGAAAAAATTTAGTATGAACCTTTATATTTAGTATGAACCCTTGGGAATCAAATAATAATTAAAATATCCTTTGCAAATTAACAAAATGATATTGTAGATAAAAATAATGTCCTATTTCTGAATTTGAGGAATGAATTGATATCTTAAGCAATCATGTATCAATAAATATTTATTTTAGCACTGTGAAAATAATAGTAACAAGATGGACATGATCCCTGTATTTATTCATAGATCTTATGACCAAGTTGGAAAAACAGATTAAAGATAAAAAGATAATGAAAGTGCTGTGAAAAAAGAATCTTATGGAGAGTATCAGTACTAGAGGAACAAACTTTAGATAAGAGCCCTGAAGGATGAGGAGAAGTAGCTTTTAAATAACTGGAGGTGAAACATTATAAGAAAGGAGAAGCAGCCTTTAGGGAGAAAGGAGCTTGGATTTTTAAAGAATTGAAAAAAAGAAAAAAAGATAACCTGTATTTGTTGTTGAAGTGTAACATTTCTATATGGAGTATCTGGGCAAATTTTGATGCCATTTACTAAATATGGAGGTTTAAATATGCTTTAGATCTTGAGATATAAATTTGGAAACTATAAGAAAAAAGATAGATCAGTTATAAGGAGAAGAAAGAAAAGGAGGCTTTCTTTAAAGCTGTGTTGTCCAATATCGTAGCCATTAGGGTCAAATGGCTCTTCAGATTTAAATTATTTAAAATTACATCAAACTTTATGTCTTTACCAACACTGGCCACATTCCAAATGCTCAACAGCCTTATGTGGTTGCTTGATTTTGTTTTATCACTAAGTGGTATCTGTTTTGCAACCCCATGGACGTGGTCCACCAGGCTCCTCTGTCCATAGGATTTCCCAAGCAAGACTATTGGAATGGGTTGCTATTTCTTTCTCCAGGGGATCTTCCTGACCCCGAGGGATCTAACCTGCATCTCCTGCATTGACAGGTGGATTCTTTACCACTGAGTCACCAGGGAAGTCCATATGTGGTTAGTAGCAGCCATAATAATATTTTATATATATGTGTGTGTGTGTGTATATATATATATATATATATATATATATATATATATATATAAACATTTCCATCATTGCAGAAGGTTCTGTTGCACAGTAGGGTAGACCCCTGAGAAACACTAACTTACGGTTAGGCACAAATGTCTGGAGAAATGAAGGAGTAGTGAAAAAGGAGAAAAGCTAAGAGCATAAGAGAAACACTAACTTACGGTTAGGCACAAATGTCTGGAGAAATGAAGGAGTAGTGAAAAAGGAGAAAAGCTAAGATACAGCAAATGGTCAACTGTGTTAAATGCTGTTAAGAGGTAAAGTCAGGGGAGAATTGAAAAGTATCCTTTGGATTTTCTACCATGTAGTTTATTGGTGATATGATGTGAGGACTTGTCCAAGAGGACTGGATTTGACTGGATTTAAAAGTGAGTAGAAGGTGAAGAAATGGAGGTAGTGCATTTTGGCAGATTTCAGAGAAGCTTGATTAGGAAATGAAGCAGTTAAATCTGAAAAGGTATATAAGGGCTTTAAAAATTTGACATATATAGTTATAAACAGATACAAACACTTATATACATGTATATACATATATATGTGTCTATAAGATTATAATGTAAGGTCCTTGAAATAATGAACTCTGGTATCTCATTGGTTCATATTTTTAAATTTTATTTTATATTGCAAGAGATTTCTGAATATTAATTTTGTATCCTGCAACTTTACCAAATTTATCAATGAACTCTAGTAGTTTTGTGGTGGCATCTTTAGAATTTTCTGTGTATAGTATCATATCATCTGCAAACAGTGACAGTTTATTCTTTTCCCATTTGAATTCCTTGCATTTCTTTTTCTTCTCTGATTTCCGTGGCTAGGACTTCCTAAACCGTTTTGAATAAAAGTGGCAAGAGTGGACAATCCTGTCTCATTTCTGATCTTACAGGAAATGCTTTCAGTTTTCACCATTGAGTATGATAGTAGCTGTGGGTCTGTCATATATGGCTTTTATTATGTTGACATCATTTTCCTCCATGCCAACTTTCTGGATAGGTCTTATCATAAATGAGTATTGGAAGAACCTCCTGGTAGTCCAGTGGTTAAGATTCCAGGCTCCCAGTGCAGGGATGCAAGTTCAATCCGTTGTCAGGGAACCAAGATCCCACATGCTTTGTGACTTGTCAAAAAAAATTAAGCAAATGGGTTTGGGACTTTGTCAAAGCTTTCCCTGTATCTGTTGAATTGATCATATTATTTTTATTCTTCTGTTTGTTTCTGTGGTATATCACACTGATTGATTTGTGAATATTAGAGAATCCTTGCATTCCTTAAATAAATCCCGCTTGATCATGGTGTATGATCCTTATAATGTATTGTTGGATTTGACTCGCTAGTATTTTGTTGAGGATTTTTGCATCTATATTCATTAGTGATGTGTGCTAACTTGCTTCAGTTCTGTCTGACTCTCTGTGACCCCTTGGAGTGTAGTGTAGCCTGCCAGGCCCTTCTGTACATGGCGTTTTCCAGGTAATACTGTAGTAGGTTGCCATTTCCTTCTTCAGGGGATCTTCCTAACCCAAGGATGGAACCCGCATCTCTTACATCTCCTGCATTGACAGGTGGGTTCTTTATCATGAACGCGACTTGGGATACTGGCCTATAATTTTGTGGGGTTTTTTTTTTGTGTGTGTGTGGTATCTTTCTTTGGTTTTCATATCAGAGTGATAGTAACCTCATAGAATGGGTTTGGGAGTACTCCTTCCTCTGCAGTTTTTTGGAAGAGTTTCAAAAGGATAGGTATAAATTCTTTAAATATTTGATAGAATTTGCCTGTGAGGCCATTGGTCTTGGACTTTCGTTTGCTGGGAGTTTTTAAATCATAGTTTCCATTTTAGTACTTGTAACTGGC
Source organism: Antilocapra americana (assembly GCA_007570785.1). Lineage (NCBI taxonomy): Eukaryota > Metazoa > Chordata > Mammalia > Artiodactyla > Antilocapridae > Antilocapra > Antilocapra americana. The sequence continues at coordinate 11,348,942 of ML663567.1, read as the reverse complement.
CTGTTCATATTTTCCATTTCTTCATGGTTCAGTTTTGGAAGGTTGTACCTTTCTATTTGTCCTTTTCTCCTAGGTCGTCCATTTTATTGGCATATGGTTGCTTGTAGTAGTCTTTTATGATCCTTTGTATTTTTGTCATGTCCATTGTAACTTCTTTTTCATTTCTAATTGTATTGATTTGAGTGTTCTCTTTTTTTCTTGATGAATCTGGCCAAAGATTTCTTAATTTTGTGTATCTTATCAATCTTTCCAAAGAACCAGCTTTCAGTTTCATTGATCTTTTCTGTTGTCTTGTTTGTCTCTATTTTATTTATTTCTGTTTTAATCTTTATGATTTCTTTCCTTCTGCTAACTTTGAGTTTTCTTTGTTCCTCTTTCTCTAATATTTTTAGCTTTAAGATTAAGTTGTTTTCTGGGGATTTTTCTTATTTCTTGAGGTAAGATTGTCTTGCTATAAACTTCCTGCTTAGAGCTGCTTTTGCTGCATTGCATGGGGCTTGGATTGTTGTATATTTTTGTCATTTGTCTCTAGGTATTTTTTAATTTCCTCTTTGATTTCTTCATGGATCCACTGGTTTTTTAGTAGTATATGTCTAGCCTTCATGTGTTTGTGTTTTGTAGGGTTTTTTCCCTTTATAGTCAATTTCTAATCTCATAGTGTTGTGGTCAGAAAAGATGCTTGATGTGATTTCTGTTTTCTTAAATTTATCAAAACTTGCTTTATGGCCCACCATGTGACCTATCCTATAGAATGTTCTATTTGCACTTGAAAAAAATATATATTCTGCTGCTTTCAGATGGAATGCTTTATAAATCGGAGAAGGCAATGGCAAGCCACTCCAGTACTCTTACCTGGAGAATCCCATGGACAGAGGAGCCCGGTAGGCTGCAGCCCATGGGATTGCTAAGAGTAAGACACGACTGAGCAACTTCACTTTCACTTTCATGCATTGGAGAAGGCAATGGCAACCCACTCCAGTGTTCTTGCCTAGAAAATCCCAGGGACTATGGAGCCTGGTGGGCTGCTGTCTATGCGGTCGCACAGAGTCGGACACGACTGAAGTGACTTAGCAGCAGCAGCTCTATAAATACCGCTTAAATTCATTTGGTTTAATATGTCATTTAAAGCTTGTGTTTCTTTTTTGATTTTCTGTCTGAGTGATCTGTCGTTTTAAGTGGGGTTTTAAATTCCCCACTATTATTGTATTACTATCAATTCCTCCTTTAAGGGCTGTTGGCATCTGCCTTATATATTGAGGTGCTCCTATGTTGAGTGCATATATATTTATAGTTGTATTTCCTTCTTGGATTGATCCCTTGATCATTATGAAGTGTCCTTTGTTTCTTGTAAGTATTTTAGTTTATTTTGTCTTATCCGAGTTTTGCTACTCCAGTTTTCTTTTGATTTCCATTTGCATGGAATACCTTTTTCCATTCCTTCACTTTCAGTCCATAAGTGTCCCTAGACCTGAAGTAGGTCTCTTGTAGACAGCTTGTTTATGGGTCCTGTTTTTGTATTCATTCAGTCAATCTATCTTTTGATTGGGGCATTTAATTACTTTATATTTAAGGTAATTATTGATATGCATGTCTTTATTGCCATTTTGTGAATTGTTTTGGAATTGTTTTTGTAGGTCTTTTCTTTCCTTTCCTCTTTTATTCTCTTCTGATTTGATGACTATCTTTAGTATTGTGTTTGGATTGCTTTTTCTTTTTTGTCTATCTATTGTAGATTCTTATCTGCAGTTACCATGTTTTGATATAACAGTCTATATGTAAACGATATTGTTTTAAGTCTCTTAATTGCAGATGCATTTCCAATATTCTGCATTTGAACTCTCCTCACAACCACTGGTTTTGATATGGTATTTTTGTTAGATGATTTTCTACCTTTACTGTATGTTTGCCTTTACCCGTGAGCTTTCACAATCATTATTTTCTTGTTTCTAATTATGGCCTTTTCTTTCCCACCTAGAGAAGTTCCTTTAGCATTTGTTGTAAAGCTGGTTTGGTGGTGCTAAATTTGCTTAGCTTTTGCTTATCTGTAATGCTTCTGATTTCCCTATCAAATCTGAATGAGAGCTTAGCTGGGTATTCTTGATTATAGATATTTCCCTTTCATCACTTGAAATGTATCCCCCTACTCCCTTCTGGCCTGCCATTGATTCATATTTTAATCCTCTTGCCTTAGGCATTCAACCAATGTCTTATGAATATGCGAATTAGCCTTCTATCAAAAAAATGGTTTTGTAATATTTATTTTATTTTGCTATTCTTGAAATGAGATTCTCATCCTCAAATGTATGAATAAATATAAATTAAATATAATTTATACATAAAGAAATACAGAAAACTGCCTTTTCATAATCTTCAGATGACAAGTAATAGTATACTAGTATATCTTTTACAAAAACACATTACTTCCAGTATTTTGCAACTGAAACACATTTTGATTTTTAAGTATTAAGGAAATATGAAGGGATAGGGGAAATTATCTTTTCTTTTTAATTTAGTAAGGTAAATTTCACTGTGCTGATCAAGTTTATAGCAATGTTATGAATACAAATAAAATCTCAGTTTTAAAAGAAAACACTTTATGATGCAGTAGCTTCTTTATTATTTACAAGCATACTTTCTGGTGAAAACTGAAATCAAGGAAAATGAATAAGGAATTTGTCAATCACTGTTATGTGTATTTTTTAATTTTAATTTTTGAATTTCTAGTGCAGAAAATAATGTACATGTTTTTTCCTCATAAATTTTCTTTGTAAAATTTCCTCATTATTTCATAAAATACAATTGTAGTATTCTTAGTTCATAAAGTATTTGCTCTTGAAATGTTTTAACTACTACTATACATACTGATATCTGTGATACTCTTATATTGTTAATATATTTTACACAAATATTTTTGCATAAAGTTGTTTTGTATTTCAGTGAAGAGGCAGATGTGAAGAAAATATCTTAAAACATGGTATATAAAAAATTACATCTTATAAATCATTAGTGGTGGAGTCGTGTCCGACTCTTTGTGACCCCATGGACTATAGCCTACCAGGCTCCTCTGTCCATGGGATTTTCCAGGCAATAGTACTGGAGTGGGCTGCTGTTTCCTTCTCCAGTATAAATCATTATTCCCTATTAAAAATAAAATTTGGGTAATTTTAATTTGTGACAATTTATAACCAAAAATGTGAAGAAAACTGAATGTATATCACTTCCTACTAAATAGATGTAATAGCATTCCATTGTTTTTACCCTTATTTGAGAAATAGTTCTTTTTAAGGATGTTTACCAGAAGAAACAGTTTCTGTTACAGTCCAGCATAATAATTTATCACCTCAGAGCAAGATCAGATATTTATTTTACCTTCAATGTTACCTTCCAGTTCACTGTGTAAAGAATAGTTTTCTAACTTTAACATAAGTTTTGTTGAAATCTGAACCATTCCACTGCCATGAGTCCACAAGTTCTTGCTGCTGCTGCTGAGTCGCTTCAGTCGTGTCCGACTCTGTGCGACCCCACAGACGGCAGCCCACCAGACTCCCCCGTCCCTGGGATTCTCCAGGCAAGAACACTGGAGTGGGTTGCCATTTCCTTCTCCAATGTATGAAGGTGAAAAGTGAAAGTGAAGTCGCTCAGTCATGTCCGACTCTTAGTGACCCCATGGACTGCAGCCCACCAGGCTCCTCCGTCCCGGGATTTTCCAGGCAAGAGTACTAGAGTGGCCAATTCCTTGAGCTAAGGATTTTTGCCTAACTAGCTATGCTTGTTTTTGAACATTTTGGGCCTGAATATTTATATATCATTTTACTCTAGACAGGGATGAATCCAATATCATAGTGACTGAAGTTTATACAATATAGACGCCTTATTTGAGAAAAAAAATATAAAATTATGGGTGTAAAATCAAGTATCAAAAGCAAGTACAAATGAAGGAACTTTAAAGCTTAAGTTTCATTATTTTCCTCATATATTCTCTTTATGTAGTATCATTCTCCCTGTTCTCAAGGTGAATTACTTGAGTACAAATAATTTAATATCCCCAAGTGACAGAGATGTCAAAGTCTTGCCTGATTTCAAAGCCCATATAATATAGAAATAGGGTAGCCAAGAAGAATCTATGGCATACACAGTACTATCTGAAAATTCTATAAGAGTTCTGAGAGAAGCTTTCTGTAGATCCCGGAGTTATCAGGATGGACTTTCAGAGATGTGGCTTGAGATCAACTCTGAAGAATAGGTTACATTTTTGAGAAAACTTTATAACTGTTTTTCACAATGGCTATACCAATTTACATTCCCACCAACTATGTAGAAGGTTTCCTTTTTCTCTATATCCTCACCAGCACTTTTTTTCTTTTTCATAATAGCTGTCCAACATGTATGAGATACTATCTTATTATGATTTTGATTTATATTTCCCTGATGACTAGTGATAATTGAGCACATTTTCATCTGCCAATTGGATAGGTGTATATCTTCTTTGGGAAAATGTCTATTCAGGCCCTTTGCCCATTTTTAATGGAATTACTTGGATTCTGTGTTTTGGGGGAAATTTTTGTTTGTTCATTTTGCTGTTGAATATGAGTTTCTTATGTGTTTTGGACATTAACCCATTATCATATGCATGGTTTGCAAATATTTTCTCCCTATATATAGGTTGCGTTTTCTTTTTGTTGAGTGCTTTCTTTGCTGTGCAGAAGCTTTTTCATTTAATATAGTTTTACTTATTTTTGCTTTTATTAGCTGAGCTTTTAGTATCATATTCAAAAATAATTAGTGAAGCCATTGTCAAGGAGCTTTTTTTCCCCTGTGTTTTCTTCGAGGAGTTTAATGGCTTCAGGTCTTACGTGTAAGTGTTTAATCCATCTTGAGTTGATTTTTGTGTATGGTTTAAGTTAAGGGTCCAATTTCATTCTTTTGCATTTAGATACTCCCTTTTTTCAGCACCATTTGTTGAAGAGACTACCCTTTCCTCATTATGTATTCTTCATGCCCTTGTGAAAAATTATTTGACTGTATATACTTGGGTTTATTTCTTGGCTATCCTGTTCTGTTAGTCTACGTGTCTGTTTTGATGCCAGTACCATACTGTTTTGATTACTACAGCTTTGTGATATAACTTGAAATCAGGAAGTGTTTCTAATTTTTTCCTCTCAGGATTGTTTTGGCTCTTTGGGGTCTTTTGTTGTCCCATATGAATTTTAAGATTCTTTTTTCTATTTTTGTGAAAACTGCCAATGAAATTTGATAAAGATTATGTTGAATCTGTATATTGTTTTGGGTAGTATGTACATTTTAACAGTATTCTTTTATTCTTGAACATGATATATCTTTCCATTAATTTGTGTCTTCTTCAGTTCTTTAATCAATGTTTTATAGTCTTCAGTGTATAGCTATTTTACTTCCTTGGTTAAGATTTTTCTAAGTATTTTATTCTTCTTGATGGTATTATGAATATTACTTTGTTGATTTTCTTTTCAGATAGTTCATTATTGGTGTAAAGAAATGCATCTGATTTTTTGTATCCTACAACTTTACTAAATTTGTTTATTAGTTTGAACCATTTTTTGTTGTTGAGACTTTAGGGTTTTCTATAAATAGGATTTTGCCTATATAAACAGGAATAATTCTACTTCCTTTCTGATTTGGATGCTTTTTATTTTTTCTAGTCTGATTGTTCTTGCTATTGTATCATCTAGTAATTCTTCCTTTGGGTATAGACTCAGAGGAAATGAATTAAGTACCTCAAAGAGATAGCCACATTGCCGTATTAATTGCAGCATTACTCACAATAGCCATGTTATAGAAACAACCTAAGTGTATGTCAAAGAATAAATGGTTAAAATAATTGTGATATACATATAAACAATGAAATATTACATATCAATATAATACATATGTATTATATAATATTACATAATATTACAATGAAATATACATATAAACAATGAAATAATCAGCCTTAAAGGAGAAGATCCCATAATTTGCAACAACATTGGGAACTTGCAGGACATTATGCTTAGTGAAATAAGCCAGACAAATATAGAATATCACTACATATGGTCCCCAACTTTCAATGGTTCAACTTAAGAATTTTTTTTGTAACATTATGGTGGTGCAGAAGCAATATGCTTTCAGTAAAAGCTCTACTTCGAAGTTTGAATTTTACTTGTTTCCTGAGCTAGTGATATGAGTGCTACACACTCTTGAGATGTTGGGAAGTAGCAGTGAGCCACAGTACTCAGTTAGAAATATGAACACTGGGTAAACAATCAATACACTTACAACCATTCTATTTGCACTTTCAATATAGTATGCAATAAGTTATATGAGATATACAGCACTTTATTATCAGATTGGCCTTCTGTTAAATGATTTTGCCCACCTGTAGGCTAATATACATGTTCTAAGTGTATATTTAAGGCAGGCTATGCTAAGGTATGATGTTCGGTAGGTTAGGCATATTAAATGCCTTTTCAGTTTATAGTGGGTTTATTGGGACATAATCCCACTGTAAGTCAAGAAGGATTTGTATATGATATCCCTTAAATGTGGAATCAAAAAAAGTTGAGTTCATAGAAGCAGAGAGTAGAAGGAATGGTGGTTTACAGGAGCATGAAGGGTTGGGGAAATGGAGAGATATTGGTCAAAACGTGAAAAGTTACACTCATAAGTCTAGAGGTCTGATATATAGCATGATGACTATAGTTAACAATACTTTATCAAATACTGAAGATTTGCTAAGAGAATATATTTCAGGTGTTTTCACCATTTTAAAAAAGGTAACTGAAATGTTAATTAGCTTGACTGTAATTATGATTTTACTATGTACATGTAAATGAAATAAACATATTGTATGCCTTATATAAAGGTGTGTTAAATGCCTTATATACTGTTGTATAAAGGTATATTTTTATTTTAAAATAGAATAAGTTAAAATTAGCATGATTCACTAAGAAACATTTAAACCTACTCTGGAAGAGTAGATCTAAATATTGTGTCATCTCAACCTTATATAATTTGGAAGACCCTCTGTAGAAAAAAGGATAATTATAAATAAAAAATGTATGTATTGAGCCATGGAAGGAGGACCATGCAAATGAGGAGCATTGAATATTAAGCTTCATTAACCTCATAATAAAGTGTCTCATTAAAATGTAGAAGTATAGATTTTCTATGCAGTATTTTTTGTATTGGTGAAGCTGTGAAATTATCATATTGTGTAAATTTCCCTGAAATTAGCTGGTAATGACCACATGCAGAAAAAATGTATTCTAAGTATTTTAGAGACTTTTTAATACCCCTGTTATATTGGGACTGTTTGCTGCATGTGTTCATAAAGAAATAAGAAATTGCTATTTAAAAATTATAGAAAGCCAAATAAATAGTTATGCATAAGTGATAGCTTAATGCCTTGCATATGTTGGCATTTTAAAAGTATTTTAATATTTATGTTCTGAAGGGTGATATGTAAAAATGATGTATCTATCTGTAAGTTTCCTACATTAGTAGTGGTTTTAGTTACCTACTAAAGTATATAAGATGGGAATAAATAAGTTAAAATTTCACTCACTGACTAAGCTCTCTACATAATTTCATGAAGCAGGCTTATTTCAATACCCCAAAGTATTCTATCCATAACTGCTATTAGAAGTCACAACCTAAATGCTAATTGGATCCATTTTCATATAAAGTTATTAATTTATTTTCAGTTTGATATGAATGTAACCACTATTTTGCTGTAAGTTCTAGACTTGAAAACTGATGCTACTTATCTTAGTACATGGAATTACCTCCATAAATGTCAATTAAATGAATTTGGTTATCAGTTCAGTTCAGTCAGTCATGTCCAACTCTTTGTGACCCCAAGGACTGCAGCACGCCAGGCCTCCCTGTCCATCACCAGCACCTGGAGCTTGCTCAAACTCAAGTCCATCAAGTCGGTGATGCCATCCAATCATCTCATCCTCTGTCATCCCCTTCTCCTGCCTTCAATCTTTACCAGCATCAGGGTCTTCTAAAATGAGTCAGTTCTTCAATCAGTTGCCAGAGTATTGGAGCTTCAGCTTCAGTGTCAGTCCTTCCAGTGAATATTCAGGGCTGATTTCCTTTAGAATTGACTGTTTTGATCTTCTTGCAGTCCAAGGGACTCTCAAGAGTCTTCTCCAATACCAGACTTCAAAAGCATCAATTCTTTGGTACTCAACTTTGTTTATGGTCCAACTCTTACATCCATACATGTATACGAGAAAAACCATAGCTTTGACTAGATGGACCTTTGTTGGCAAAGTAATGTCTCTGCTCTCTAGGTTTGTCATACATAGCTTTTCTTCCAAGGAGCAAGCATCTTTTAATTTAATGGCTGCAGTCACCATCTACAGTGATTTTGGGGCCCGAGAAAATAAAGTCTCTCAGTGTTTCCACTGTTTCCCCATCTATTTGCCAGGAAGTGATGGGACTGAATGCCATGATCTTCGTTTCTTGAATGTTGAGTTTTAAGCCAGTTTTTTCACTCTCCTCTTTCCCTTTCATCAAGAGAGGCTCTTTAATTCCTCTTCACTTTCTGCCATAAGGGTGGTGCTATCTGCATATCTGAGGTTACTGTTATTTCTCCCAGCAATCTTGATTCCAGCTTGTGCTTCATCCAGCCCATCATTTCTCATGATGTACTCTTCATATAAGTTAAATAAGCAGGGTGACAATATATAGCTTTGACATATTCCTTTCCCAATTTTGAACAAGTCTGTTGTTCCATGTCTGGTTCTAACTATTGCTTTTGACCTTTAAATTTGGTTATAGATTGATAATTTTTCAAGATTATTAAATACACTAAGGGGACTAAGGTCATTATTAGAGAAATAGAAGGAGGAAATAAGTCTTAATTGACATCCACAATGGATAGTAACTTTTTCCCTAAGAAAGGCTTATTTCATACAGTAATTTCATTTAAAATGTATATCTTCATCAGAGTTTCTAGTATACTACAAGATAGGTAGTATAAAACACAGGCCTTAATGAAATTCATATAAAAATAACAAAGGGTCAGGTACATTGAACAAGAAGAGAATAGGATTACAGAAACAAGTTGTGTTTGTTGTATAGTCTTGGAGAAAAGGAGCAGCAAAAACAGTTCAGGCCTCTGTTAATAGATTCTGCTACTTTTCACACCATTTTATGTTGAACTGCTAATAACTAACAAAATAAACTGATGATGCTTCTTGAGTATTCCAACTTTCACCTGCCCCTGGGTCTCCTTGCTTCTTCTTGTTCAGTTGCTCAGTTGTGCCTGACTCTGCAACCCTGTGGACTGCAGCATGCCAGACTTTCCTGTCCTTCCCTGTATCCTGGAATTTGCTCAAATTCATGTCCATTGAATCTATGATCCCATCCAACCTTCTCTTCCTCTGTTACCCCTTCTCCTGCTCCCTTCAATCTTTTCCAGCATCAGGGTTTTTTCCAATAAGCTGGCTTTTTGCATCAAGTGGGAAAAGTATTGGAGTTCCCACATCAGTCCTTCAATGAATATTCAGGGTTGATTTCCTTTAGAATTGACTGATTTGATCCTCTTGCAATCCAAGGGACTCTAAAGAGTCTTCACCAGCACCACAGTTGGAAAACATCAATTCTTTGGTGCTCAGCCTTCATTGTGGTCCAACTCTCACATCCATACATGACTACTAGAGAAACCATAGCTTTGACTGTATGGACCACATCAACAAAGTGATATCTTTGTTTTTTAATATGATTTCTAGGTTTGTCATAGCTTTCCTTCCAAGGAGCAAGCATCTTTTACTTTTATGGCTGCAGTCACAATCTTTAGTGATTTTGGAGCCTTAAAAAATAAAGTCTGGGCTTTATGTTTTCCATTGTTTCCCCATCTATTTGCCATGAAGAGATGGGGCCAGATGCCATGATCTTTTGAAGATGGAGTTTTAAGCCAGCTTTTTCACTCTCCTCTTTCACTTTCATCAAGAGGCTCTTTAGTTCCTCTTCACTTTCTGCCATAAGGGTGGTGTCATCTGCGTATCTGACATTACTGATATTTCTCCCTGCAGTCTTGATTCCAGCTTGTGCTTCATACTGTCCAGCATTTTGCATGATGTACTCTGGATAGAAGTTAAATAAGCAAGATGACAGTATACAGCCTTGACGTACATCTTTCCCGATTCAGAACCAGTCTGTTGTTCCATGTCCAGTTCTAACTATTATTGCTTCTTGACCTGCATACAGATTTCTCAGAAGGTAGGTAAGGTGGTCTGGTATTCCCATCTCTTTAAGAATGTTCCAGTTTGTTGTGATCCACAGAGTCAAAAGTTTAATCAATGAAGCAGAAGTAGGTGTTTTTCTGGAATTCTCTTGCTTTTTCTAGGATCCAATGGATGTTGCCAATTTGACCTATGATTTCTCTGCCTTTTCTAAATCCAGCTTGTACATCTGGAAGTTCTCAGTTCAGATACTACTGAAACCTAGCTTGAAGGATTTTAAGGATTACCTTGCTAGCATGTGAAATGAGGACAATTGTACAGTAGTTTAAACATTCTTTCGCCTTGCCCTTCTTTCTTTGGGATTGGAATGAAAACTGACTTCTTCAGTCCTGTGGCCACTACTGAGTTTTCCAAATGTGCTGATATATTGAGTGTAGCACTTTAATAGAATCATCTTTTAGGATTTGAAATAGCTCAGTTGGAATTCTATCACCTCTGCTTCCTAAGGATCACTTGATTTCAGACTCCCAGCATGTCTGGCTCTGCTGCTCTCCCAGCAGTCCTTTTCTGTACAGTTCTTCTGTGTCTTCTTGCCACCTCTTCCTAATCTCTTCTGCTTCCGTTAGGTCCTTGACTTTCCTGTCCTTTCTTGTGCCCATCTTTGCATGAAATGTTCCCTTAGTATCTCTAATTTTCTTGAAGAGATCTCTAGTTTTCCATTCTGTTGCTTTTCAATTGTTTTCCTCTATTTCTTTGTATTGCTCACTTAAGAAGGCTTTCTTATCTCTCCTTGATGTTCTTGGAACTTTGCATTTAGATGGGTATATCTTTCCTTTTCTTCTTTTCCTCTTGCTTCTCTTCTTTTCTCAGCTATTTGCAAGGCCTCCTCAGACAACCATTTTGCCTTTTTGCATTTCTTTTTCTCAGGGATGGTTTTGGTCACTGTCTCCTGTACAGTGTTATGAACCTCTAGCCATAATTCTTCAGGCACTGTCTGTCAAGTCTAATCCCTTCAATCTGTTTGTCACTTCCACTGAGTAAGCATTGCATGCATGCATGCTAAATTGCTTCATTTGTGTCTGACTCTTTTGTGACCTTCTGAACTAGAGCCCATCAGGGTCCTCTGTCTGTGGGATTCTCCAGGCAAGAATGGAACAGGTTTCCATTTCTTCCTCCAGGGGATCTTTCTGGGATTGAACCCATGTCTCTTATGTCTCTTCAATTGACAGGTGGGTTCTTTACCACTAGTGCCACCTGGAAGCCCTCCTGGGTGTCCTTGTTGAATGTTCAGTACTATAAAATGGCAAAATAGTCAAGTTTTATGTAATTTAAAATTGATCAGTTCTGTTTTTTGTATTTAAGATTTTTCAAATCAAGAACAGTATACCATCTCTTAAAATATTGGAATACACTAAGTCCTTTGAACTAAATGAGGAGGAACTTGAATTCAAGAGAATTTAAGTGGATTAACTAATGAAGACTATCAGTAAGAGACCTTGCAAGAAATAAGGTTCAACTCCTGGGTCAGGAAGATGTCCTGAAAAAGAAATGGCAACCCACTCCAGTATTCTTGCCCGGGAAATACCATGGATAGAGGAGCCTGGTGGGCTCAAGAGTGTGACACGACTTAGCAACTAAAAACAACAACAGTGCTCTCCTATATTATGGTGTCACAGTTTCCCTATGGCAAGGGAATCTAATCAGAAAAGAGTTGAGTTCCTAGATATAGGAATATATGACTTTGATCATGCATAAAAGAAGCTTATACTTGAGAAAAAGTGTGATAGCCAAGTATGACTTTAGAGAGAATCTATTCCAGATCATTTCTCTTACTTCTACAAATGATGAAACAATGAAGATTAAGTGATTTGCCCCAAACACTACAAGTAATTCTAGAGCAACTATCAGAAGGCAGCTGTAGTTGCAGTGGTTAAGAAGCTACATTTTAATACCTGCCTTCTAGGTTGAAATTTTGGCACTTATATCAGTTATTTGACCTTGGGAAAGTCCTGTAAACTCTTTACCTCAGTTGCCTCATCTGTTAAAAAGGGATAATGAGAATAATAACATTTATTAATTCACAAAGTTTATGATGATTAAAAAATAGATTCAGAACACTGATTAGCAGGTATATGTTTAATAGATATTTGTTACTAAAAGATTTTGATCAAATGCTTTATTAATTTTTATACCATGATTTGCCTAGTTAGTGAGAGAACCTCTTGTGCTAGGCTCTTGATATCTACAATTGTCATTTAGTGTTTTTTTCAGTCGTGACATTGTTTCTTTTGTTACAGATTTGTTTTATGTAACCATTTGCCAATTTTTTTTTCAATTTAACTCTCATGTAACATTTGAGTATTGAAGCAAGTGAAAAACAAATCTATCTTACCTTTAAGACTCCTTAACCAAGTGCACTCTTTCTCACTGCTGTTTTGGCTTTTGTAAGGAGAAATGACAAAAGAAATCATTGCTATTTTGTTCACTATTTTTAGGCCATGTATATGTATCTTGAGTGATTTAACTGTACAATAGCTATCAAACGAGTTCACATTCTGATTTGTGGTCATTTACTAGAGCTGTGGTTCAACTTCAGGTGCAGGGATCATATCTACCTTAAAACTGGTTAGACAGTTTAACTTGGAATTTAACACTTGATGTGGCCCAAAGAGACAAGCCTACAGATGGTGTGAAGCATTAATCGTCTGCTGATTCTTATGCCAGTGAAAGCTGCATACTGTGTTTCTTCTCTGAACTGCTGTATCCACTGTTGTATCTGAAGGGTCAGCACCACAGAGATTGACTGATTTTCTTGGTTTCACACAGAAGATCAAAATTCTATAAAGTCCATGAGCATTGTAATTGAACTATATTCAGATTCTTTTGAGTATTAGTGACTTGGACTTCAGAATCTGAGGTTCTAAAGTAGTCATATCCCCCTGCTTTGACCACATAGATTGCCTTGGTGGTGGCAGTGGTTTAGTCACTAAGTCATGTCTAACTCTTGCGACCCCATGGACTGTAGCCTGCCAGACTCCTCTGTCCACGGGATTTCCCAGGAAAGAATACTTGAGTGAGTTGCCATTTCCTTCTCCAGGGGATCTTTCTGACCCAGGGACTGAACCCAGGTCTCCTGTATTGCAGGCAGATTCTTTATAGACTGAGCCACCAGGGAAGCCAGAGGTTGCCTTAACAAAGAGGAAACTTTTCATTAGTATTCAGGTGCCTGTGTTCCCTGTAGAACTATTTTCCTAATATTGTGACAGTTGAATTTTTATGTCCTCCATTTGTAACTCCTAACCTCTAGAGTAATGAGAAGCTGTGAAAAAGTGTTGGTATCAGGAGGTTTCAGTAGCCTTTCAGCTTACTCAGTAAATGCAGTTTCATCATTGGTGAAGAATAAAATAGTACCCCATAAAAGTTTCTTGAAAAATGAACTGGAATTCCCTTAATAAAGAAGTACTGTTACATGGATTTAAAACAACCCTAGGAGCAATACTTATAGAGTAGAGATTTATGATACAAAATTGGGATGAAACGCCGTTTGAATACTATGGTTCTTGGGAAATATGCTTTCAAAAAACCTTTATTAATGATTTGGATGTGAAATAACCATGAAAAATATGCAGATCAGTAGGATGTGCTATAAGCATAAATCTAAGAGAAATAGTTCAAAAAGAGATGCTTAAGAATTGGATACATAGAAAGAGGTAATAAAAAGTGATATATTGTGCAAAAATAAAAACTAGAGGCTTGTGGAAAGAAAGCCTATAGCAAACGGGGTGGCGAGCATTAAGATTAAATAATACTTTAAAAACGGGAAATTAGATGTGACCTGCAGTGATTTTTTTAAAGAATATATTCGAGTGGGAAGCATGGTGTAATTTAGAGATTATATACAAATGTCACATCAAGATTGGGAACTTATAGCCTCTTTCAGCATATATTGATTTACTCAAGAATACTTACATATATCTGGACCCTAATGAATGTCAGCCTATTTATAGGATTTCCAAAAAAATAATCATTCAAGACTTGGAGGCGGGAGGGGAACTAAGATGGCAGAGGAATAGGACGGGGAGAACACTCTCTCCCCAATAAATATACCAAAAGAACTTTTAAAGGCCGAGCAAACTCCAAAAAACAGGAACTGAATGCTGGCAGAGGACATCGGGCATCTGGAGGGGCGACCCATTGCCGACGTGAGGAGGTAGGACAAAAGAAAGAAAAGGAAAAAAAAAAAGGAGAGGGAGAGACAAAGAGCTGGGGACGGGTTCCGTCCAGGAAGGGGAGCCTGGAATAAAGAGGAAAAAAAAAAAGAGGAGAAAGGTTTCCGAATACCAGGGAGCATTCTCTATGGCAGATCTGCGGTGGATCTTGGAGAGCAATATAGCTGAGAGCAAAAGCAGATTAATAGCTAAGCCCTGCAAGGTTCGTCTCTGACTACAAGGCACAGCAGAGCTGCAGGGCGCCCCACCCCCCACTAGCCGAAGCGGACTGCTCCTGCTCAGGGAGGTGCGGGCCGCGGGCTCAGGGAACGGAGCAGCCCGAGGGACCTAACCTCCCAGGAAAAGCACCCCCTCCCCCAGGCCCGTGCACAGAACAAAGGGCGGTGAGGAGGTGAGGCTGGGCAGCTGCGGGCTCCGGACCGGCCCAGCCCCCGCCCGAGAGCAGTGGGCATAACCCAGCCCCGGGGAGGCTAACCAAGACTTCTGGGGATTCTGGACGGATCGGTGCTGTACACACCTTAGAAGGAGTGCTCAGCTGCACGCCGAGAAAACCCAGCGGCCGGGCCGGGGGAGAGGAGAAGCCCCACTCCCCAACTGTGCTGGGCGGACGAGAGAGCCTGAGCAGAGGGGGTGGGGGAAGCCCTCTCACCAGGAGCAGGGCAAACTCCAAAGTGCTGAATAGACACTTAAAAGACCAGCAGACAGAAGACGCTTAAGCTAGCAGAGCCAACAGCTTTGGTACTGACTGACAGGAGTAGCAGTTTAAACCCCTGCCGGTAGCACAGACTGCCTAGAAAGGAGACTGTAGACTGTGAGAAGGACAAGCCCGACCAAGAAGGCCTGCTTAGCTGCACGCTGAGAAAACCGAGCGGCTGGGCCGGGGGAGGGGAGAAGCCCCACTCCCCAACTGTGCTGGGCAGACGACAGAGAGCCTGAGCAGAGGGGGCGGGGGAAGCCCTCTCACCAGGAGCAGGGCAAACTCCAAAGCGCTGAATAGACACTTAAAAGACCAGCAAACAGAGGACGTTGAGGCGAGCGGAGCGAACAGCTTTGAATCTGACAGGAGTAGCAAATTAAAGCCCTGCAGGTGGCGCTGACTGCATAGAAAGGAGTCTATAGACTGTGAGAAGGAGAAGCCGGACCAGGGAATCATCTGAAAATCTACAGACCCTTCCCTTCACCGAATGCACCAGCACCAGAGAAAGCCTTCATTATAACTGTACTAGGAACATCTTTTAAATTTTTAAAACTTTTATATATATATATATTTTTTTTTCTTTTTTGTTCCTTCTTCTTTTTTTTCTTTTTAGAATTTTTAAGTCCCCTAT